>CM076575.1:687892108-688055636 GCA_034641835.2 Pinus albicaulis
TTTTCAGCTTGACTCTTATTGACTAGGGGGTCGAAATGCCAATATGTGATCTCATTTACTTGGAGAGATAATGTCACCTTACTAGACAACCATCGCCTTATTGGACATCCATTAGGCTTGGATGTGCGTCAACACTAGTCCTAATGGTTTTTTTCTTTAACGGGGTGTAGAGCCAATCTCACTAGGATGAAGCTTAGACAGTTCGAAAAAACCCTACTCATAACTAGAGTGAGATGGGAGGACATAGATTGGACGACCTAAACAACCCTAAATGCATGGTCCATCTCCCTAACTTCAGCCATCACCCCTCAATGACTTTGTGCTCATGGCATGCTCAATTCATGCGACAAGTCACCCTTAGAAACCAAATCTAAAGACGAGGTGTAAAGTCGACTTAATAAAAGAGCCTATCCAATTGATGTCATACTAAGAACAAATATTCCCACTTTTCACCTTCTTAGTTGGTTTGTATTAAATTAAAAGGGTGGCTATATTTATACATTAGCAACACTAGAGCTATATTTACAACTATATTATATTAATTTATAGAATATTGAAGGCTTACACATTATATATGGTTATTAAAGCGTATATATATTAATTAGATCTTATAAACTCATTGCACTTAAAGTAGAAAGGTGCTCTACATCCCAAAATCAAGAGAAGTTGCCATGAATGACTATATGAGCAAGCACATGAACTTCACCATTAGGCCCACTATCTATCTATCTACATATAGGTGCAGTCTAACTATTAGACCTTTTTTTCCTTTTGCCAGAATCTGACAATACAATTTTGGGTAAGATTGTGGATTTAGTGCCCTGAAAAACCCATGGGTCACTAGGATTATGCAGACTACACTGCTAAACTTACAATTATAAGAAATCTTTGCAGGATTACGTGCAAAATTGACTAGAAAAGATACTTGTAAAAGGGAAAAAACATCTAATTGTTAGACTACAAATTATTTAAAAATAATAATTGGTGAAGCACTCGTCTTCCTCAAAAGTAAGGAAACATATTAATGACCCAAGACCTAGCGGCATCCGGTGATATTGGATGTCCACCCCCTAATGTACCACTAACAAGTTATTTCAGGTGGCCAAGTTTTTCCTAGACATAATGATGCATCTACATGTCAGGATCTTCAAATTGTATCAACAGAAGTTAAGACAATAGCCATGAGTATTGTAGCTTTTTCCTAATTCAAAACACACACACACATATATAACATGTCGTTTCCCTACCATATCTAGGTGCTATATATAAAGCCTACCATTTCCCCACCAAAATTTTAATCCTGCCTTTTCAAAAGTCTGACAGATCCATATCCAAACCTTGGTAACTTAAGTAAATACTGCAGATAGCAAATCACAATCAACAGCCTTATGCAGTTCAAAATCATAAACAACAATATGTCACAGAATGGGCTAAAAATAAAATCTTGTAACCCAACGTTGATGCCTAGTCATGCATGATGAAGTTGGGTATCAATAAACCTTGTCCTACAACCTTGCATATTGGCATCATCACAGATTCCACAATACGACGAAGAGGAGCTCCATAGCATAGTTGGCAACATATATAATGTTTGTATGGAATTCCAATTGTTATGAGTCCAACAAATCATTTTCCAACAACATTAACTCTTCCTCTTCACCAATTTACATATATTATTTTAAAATATTGAATATTAAAGGAATGAGGATACAAAAAACTATATCTTTCCCTTATATGGGTTATCCTTAGATTCCATATGGATCTTGCCCCTGCATATAGATTTTTTGTGTGGGTTCTGTTGATTTGCTCAGTTAAGAAGTTACACCATAATATTAAGAATATGTATGGGTAACTGAAATCTCTATGATTTATGTTGTCACTCGTGTCTTTGCATTTTGTAAGCATACTTTCCATTTAGATCAATGCATTCCAAAAATTAGCCAACAATTTCTAGCAATTTGGGTTGTTTGATGCTCCCTTACAGCCTCACAAGTGTTAGCTTTTGAAAACGAACATGGTATCACGACCTCTGTTTTAAAAAACGGTCGGCTCAACTCCAACCAGGCCTGGTCGACCGAGCCATTAGGCTGGCCGGTCCGACCAGGTACAAAACCAGCTAGGTTGGCCGGTTTGTTACCGAGCCGGCCGGTTTTTGTACCGGCTCGACCGGCTCGGTAACAAGCCAGCCAGCCAACCAGGCCTAGCCCGAGTTAACCAGGCCGAGCCAAAACAGCCGGCCGGTGGGCCCAAAAAAAGCGATTTTGTGGATTTGAAACCGGATTTTATTCCGCTGTTAGGTTTGTTTGAGGTTTTCTGAAGAGTTGTGGAGTTGGTTTTTGGAGCAGCTTCATGGTAATGTTAAATTCTTAAATTTTCATCCTTTTACTTAAATTTTTAACATTACCATGAAATGACTCAGGATGTTTGAGAGTGGTTCCAACCTCATTGGATTTCATATGGAGAGAGTAGAATTTTAGATCTCATTCAAAATCCAGCAGACTTATCAGTTTTTCAGGATTTCAAGATTGGGTTATTGCAATGTTTCCATCGAATTTTGTCATGTATTAGGGTATGGAACTCGTATTTAATCAAGAGCACCAATCCCTCTATGTACCTTGATGACATGATGTTAGTGACAATGACCAAGAACAATATGTGATCATAAAAGCATGAGGTACAATATAGGGTTTTAATACACTAATGGAGGATGGAATTCAAAACATCATCCTCATCTAAATACCCTAGAATCCACAAACCCTAAAATTTAGGGTTTCATATGTGAGCTAGGGTTTTCCATGAGCCATCTAGGGTTCTTATTCAAATTAAACCCTCCATCAAAAGAGCCTTAAAACAAATAAAAATAAATAAATACATTACACATACTATGAGAGAGACCATACCTTTGATTTTACGTTCATACAAGTTGCTACAGGGATTTGCTTCAAAGTGCCTTGCACTTCTTCTGTTTGTCAGACTTTCAAGGGCACTATCATCTTTATCCAAAGGTGCCAACATAGAGGAGCTACATACTTTTCTTAGATGAACTTCCTTTGCTTCAGTTGCTAGACAAAAATAGAATCACATGAAGGGTTGCCACTAAACCTTCTTAAAATCACATCAGCTGCTAGATAATGAGCAGCGTAGTCAACAATATGACATCATGGAGGGCTTTTACTATTCTTCAAAAATCATTTTCAAATTGATGTCTAAAGAAACCATCCCTTCTCATAACTGCATTTTGTATTTTCATTGACTTCAAGGCACCTTTTATGAATGCTTCAAAGACATGAATATATATTAATTATTGATTTACAAGTCGGCTTCGATGGAACTAGCTTATAATACTTGTGTGTGTGTGTGTGAGAGAGATTGTAACAGTGATAAGGACTCGGCCTCTTCTTCTATACACAAAATAGGGTTCCTTGATTTTACTGATATAGATCACAAAGGATGCCCGCTAATTGTCTTTTTAAGGCTACAATTCATACCTTGCAAACGTATGTATACAAGATCTTGGCTTCCTTAAATTATATAGGGCCTTATAACTGTCCTTTATAATGATGTGCCTCTAATTCTAGGACAAGTCCTCCTCACGATCATTGATAGGATACCACCCTTCTAGTTGTAAATGAAGTCACCTTTTAAGTCCTCATAGTCCAGTGACCACAATGTCAAATGCCGAATTTTTCTTTAGATTAGGGGATTTAACTTTCTTCGGAACAATGAGAATAACAAATTCATAACAAGGATGCATTGTTGATCATATGTTGTCTTTTGTGACTTATCTATATTGTAATTCTTTGTGTTTGGAAACATGAATAAAAATCTTTAAATTTATGTTTTTGTACAAAAAAATTAATATTTAATGTATTTTTTACAAAAACCGAGTCGACCGAGTCATTACCGATTCAGAGTCATTACCGAGTCATTACCTCGGCCTGGTAGCTGACCGATTCCGTTTTTTTTTAAAACATTGATCACGACATTATCCTCGTATTAGAAGCCAAAACACTAGTGTTTCTTCTCATGGAAGCAAGTTTAGCATTCAAAGAGAGTCAAAAAGACCAAGTCGACTTGACAACTAAGGTTTCAGAAAGCAATGGCGTTCTAAGGGCTTTGTTTTGAACATAGGATTGAGAGTGCCTCAAACTACTATCCTAGAAGAGAACAAATTGGTGCAATTTAGGAGGAGCAAAGCTTATGGGACTTTGTGGACAAAGTTTCAACGTTACCCACAAACCCTTAACTGTTGGTTGCTCATAACAAAAAAGAAGCTAAGGGGAGGAGAATTCTGCTTGAAGGAGTCAAGGACCACATACTACCTCACCTGTCCGGGAAGAAGATAGCCAAAGAAATGTGGACAACCATTGTGGGTTTATACCAAAAGCAATAACAAGATCGGGATAATGATGCTCAAAGACAAGTTGAGGAGCATCTAGATGTCAAAGTCAGATTCCATGGTGACTTGCCTCACCAAATTCACCCAAGTGAGAGATGAGCTGCCAGGACTGAGCAAGACTACGCCAAACTCTTTGATGGGCTTCACCAAACCCTACGAGACTTTCGTCCACGAGGTTGTGGCTAGGGAGAAGCTCACATATTAGGAGAGATTGTGGAGTGATTTCGTCCAAGTGAAGATCCAGAGAGGGTCTTTGTCGGGGTCTCATGCCAAGACCAAAGATGAAGAAAACTCTTCACTAGCTAGTAAAGGGGGCAAATCAAAGGAAAAGAAGGGTGGTGAGTGGATCTCCAAGGTGAGGAAAAGGACCCCAACAAACTCAAATGTTCTCATCCCTTCAACCAAGCCATTATGTTACTAAATTCCCTAACCGAAAGAAGGGTACCAAGAAGAACTAGGTCATAACCTCTACAAAGATTGACGAGTTCTCAGCCAGAATTATGAGGGAGTTTTCCCTCATTGCTTGTATGGTGAGTTCTATTGGTACGAATATTTGGTACATTGATAGTGGAGTGACATGTCACATGACGCGAAACAAGGAGTTCTACAAATTGACAAAGAAAGACATGAAATTTCAAATTGAGCTAGGAGATGATGAGAGGTATCGAGCCAAAGGGATTGATACAGTTAGATTCAAGAATGACTCAGGAAAACCTTCATATCTCAGAGATGTTCTTTATGTTCCAGGCCTCAAGAGAAACCTCATTTCAATTTCAGCACTTGAAGTTAACAGGTATGAAGTAACCTTTAGATAGGGAAAAGTCTTCGTCCGGCACTAGAATTCAAAAGTCGCAAAGCAAATTAGGGTTAGACAGGAGATCTCGTTCAGATTGCAATTTGAGACAGCCACAGTGTTTATGAGCAGAGGTGGTCGTGACTCAGGGCGAAAGTTGAGTGAGTTGTGACATAGGCGTATGGGGCATCAGCACCATGGGGCACTGAAGGTGCTCAAGCAGATAGCAAAATCGCTGCCATAATGCAGTGTAGATCATCATGACATGTGCAAGGGGTGCACACTTAGAAGGTATGCCAAAACCTCAGTTCCCAGGAAAGACAACAAGGCTAAGGGCATCTTGGACCTTATACATTCAAACATGTGTGGGTCCATGTCTTTTGTATCCCTCAATGGGTAAAAGTATTATGTCACTTTCATTGACGATTTTTGGAGAAAAAACTGGATATTCTTCATGAAAAATAAGGACAAGGTCTTCTCAAAATTCTTGGAGTTTAGAGCCTTAGTGGAGAACTAGACCGGAAAGAATATCAAGACACTAAGATCAGATATGGAGGAGAGTGCACCTCCAATGCCTTCAAGGAATTTTGTGCCAAGGTGGGCATCAAGAGTGTTATGAATAAAATATATAAAAATAAGATAACTAAATAATAATCAAATAATAATTAATTAGTGAAGGGGCATGTCTCTAAGGACATGATCGTTTTTGAAAGGGCACCTACCTAGGTATATAAGCGGGCCCTCATTTGTAACAATCATATCATCTCATATCTCATATCTTCTATATAAATATCGGCCCTTGTGGGATCCTCCCTTCGACTCAACATGCTTGTTACATTGAGCGTTGGCTTGTCACTCGGTAGCTGGCTATTGCTAGGACTTTGATGGCATATGTAGCATGATTCAGACTTGGAGATTGGGCCCTGGGCTCAATATTATGTATATATCAGATCTTCTAAGTATTCTACTCTGTTTATGAACCCGTGACATGGTTTATTTTTGGGTTTTTTTGTCATTGTTCACCGCCAAAGTCAAGCTTGCTCACCGCCGAAATCAAACTTGTTGTGAAGTGTGAGGAATTCCATCGGATTCGAGCACAGTGCTCATAACTTCACATTGTGAACGAAGTTCACAACTTCACATTGAGAGTGCAGTTCATAAGTTCTTTTAAATTTCTAGTTTTATTTTATCAATCATGATATTTCTAAATTTCTAGTTAGTAGTTTCTTATGTGTTTGAACAATTGTTGATAACATGAACATTTTATTGTGAACACCATTGATGTAGTAATTTAATAAACTTACTAGTAAATTGATAAATACTAAATACTAAATAGATATCATCATGATTCATATATTTAGATTTTCAAATTTCTAAAAAATATAGATCGGGAACTATATTTCAGAATATATATATATATATATATATACAGTGTTACACGGGGACTCGTCCACCCACCTAGGGGTCTAGAATCCTCACCCCCTCGCACTCCAGGGTCTTGGGGACTTCTAGGGGATGTTTCCCGACGCCCCCAAAAATCAAGAAATTAAGGGGGGCGTCAAAGGGGACGTTTCCTCATATTGAGGGGTCGAGGGTGCTTTAGGGAGCGTGAGGGGCCCACAATTAAAAAGAAAAATTAAATGAAAAAATGAAAAAATATTTTTTAATAATCAATTGTTTAATTAAATTAATTTTTAGGTTTCATTTGTTTTCATTGTATCATTGTATCATCCGCACTTAGCACTTGCTGCCCAACCCTTAGCACTTGCCGCCCATAGCACTTGCCGCAGCCGCCGGAAGAAGCCTGCAACAGCCCGCAGCTTGCTGCCGGTAGTCGGAAGAAGCTATGCTTTCTGTTTTATGTTTCACTGTTTCAAACATAATTTTAAACTTATTTGCTTTTAAGTTTTAATATTTATGTTTCAAACTTGAGTTGTAAACTTCAGTTTAAAGTTTATTTTGAATCTTGATATAATATCATATATGTCATGACTCATATGATATCTTAAACTTTATTTTCATTGTACATTGTTAGTAGTTACATTAATGATTATATAGTTACAAAGTTACATATGAATCTATGATGTATGTTTTAACTTTTAACTTTTAAATGTGTTTCAGTTAGATGATTCATCATTCATTGATTTATAATTTTTAAATTTTATCATTTATGATTTATCTTTCATGATGTAAGTGTATGATGACTGTATATACATTCTTTGCAAAAATGAAAAATACAGTTGCATTATAAATATTTATTATTAAATTTTCAATGATATATCATATATAATATTATAATATTATATATATTTTTATATTTTATAATTTTTATGAACCCGACGTCCCCCCACGTTTCCTGAAAATTGGTAGGGAGTTTTTGCATAGGCCGCTCCCTCGCCCCCTCGCTCCCACCTCCAGGGGATTTGGTGGAACTTTGTGTGTGTGTGTATATATATATATATATATATATATATATATATATATATATATATATAACCTATCCCTTGTGTCATGTTTCTGGGGTCGTTGCGTATCATTTCGAATACTCACATTTATGTGTCCTTTGTGTCTCGTGTCATGTGACTTCAGGAGAAAAAGAAAAAAAAATTATATGAAAAGAATATTTGAAAAAAGGTTAAAAAACAAATTAAAAAAACATATATATATAATATATATGTCAAAAAAATAAATGAAAAGGGGGAAAATCCAAAATTCGACAACAAATCTACAGTGGTCGAAGCCCATCCAACGTCGTCGCCATCCTTCTCCCATCCATGTTCCTGCCACCAAAGCCCCGATCTTGCCCGAAGCCACTTCTCTGTCAGCGTCATCCCACATTGTAAATTTTTGTAGATGTTCTATGCTTGAAGCAACTTTACTTTTCTTACAGCAATCACACAAATAGTTAAGTAAAATGCTGATAGAACATATAAGTGGATCTTATAGAAGACAAACCAGAAACAAAAAAATGTGATGGTGCGTTACGGCGGTCAACAGGATGCTTCAACCAGCAAAGTCTCCTTGGTCAGCCAACCCAGAATGTGTCACAACAGTCCTCCAATCAGCAACCGAGTCAACCCAAGTCAACTCCAAAAAAGTCAACGATGTCCAGAAAAGTCAACGCAGGGCAGCAAGCTAAAAGTCAACGCAGCAACAGTTTGGTCAACCCTTTGACCTCGATTTCTGTGCCAAAGTGTACGACCTCTCAAAATCGAACTTTCCAACAAGTTTCAGCCCTTTCGGACCATGCGTTGACCAAAGTCAACGCTGGTCAAACTTCCAGCAAAACCCTAGCTGCAGAAATTCGTCCTTCATCTCAGCCGTACAGATTCGTCCTCCTTCTTCACAAGTGTGGGCTGAACTTGTCCTCCAAGGAGCTTGTACTAAATCAGATGAGAGAAGAAGATGTGTGTTGAGTTGTGGTGAAATGCTCTCCAACTTTGCCTGTATTTATATCCATCATTGGGGTGTGTGACACATCTGTTGGGGGAGTGAAACCTTAAGGCCGACCTGCACATATAATTTATTATAAATAATAAATTCAAAATAAATGTTCTGCTCATCGGATTAAGATATATTTTATATGGATTTTACACCTCTCCGAAAGAGGAATCCAACAAAAATACTAGCCACTTAATCTGAGCATCACAACATGGAGTTTGGACCTAGTTGTCCAAATTTAACACACATACAGCAGCCTTATCTACCCCTAACACCGACAACCAAAGAAATACATGCCATGTCCACTCTCTTCATGTTACCGCTAGTTGTTGTCCCCATACCAGCCAACTACTACCTCTGCTCTGTCGAAAACAACAAACAAACGCTGCTCCACGCTTTGTCGAGCAGCCACTAATACAACCTGCATAATCTTTGCTTCCAATTTACATGGATCTGCTCCGTAGCAACTCAATTAAATACAAAACGTAAATTGAAAACAATACAATTCATAATTGGAATTAGTATGATGGTGTGACCCATTCATACAATCACGCCTGGTTATTTTAAAGGTTGTGAAAAAAGATTTAAATCGAGGAATCAAGGATTAACAAAGTTAGTGAAAAGTTATCCTTCAATTAGTGGGAGATTAAAAATATTAAAAAAGGTAACGGAGATTAAAAATAGTAAAAAAGGCAAGGGAGATTAAAAATAGTAAAAAGGGCAAGGGAGATTAAAAACAAGTTACTTGTTAGAAAAATTACTGAAAAATTATTTTAATAAAATTAAAAGTAAACTAAAAAAGAGATTACTTAGTCAAAGAACTCACCATTGAAGGAAGGCTATATTTAAAGTTATATAAAGGAAAAAGAGATTATATATCTAAAAAATGTGTATATTAAAAAAAAGAAATTGACAAAAATAATGAAGGAAAATAGATGGTGTCAATCGTGGACGAAAAAGGAATGGATTATTCCACATTTTGGACCAGATGTCCATTTTGTAGAACAGAATTTGAGTATCTGTTGGGTTTTAAAAATTGCACAACATTTTGTCCGGCATGTCAAAAATTGTTTACTTTACTTGAATATCAAAGTGACGCACAAAAACGATCATCAGAAAGAGATGTTGAATTTTATTAAAGGATAAAGCAACTAATGGCGACACTCGAGCAACCAAAGGCAGATTTTGAAAAAAAAATGTGTTCAAGTATTGAAGAAAACAAAATCCAACTTGCAAGTTGAACAACCAACATTGCTCCCACAAGACGATGTAATACAATGCACACTGAAGAATTGCAATTGGAAGATCAAGAGAATTCAAATATTAAAAATTTAGGAGACAAAATAGCCAAACTTAAGCAAAACAAGAAGGCATCACAGCAGAAATATAAATATCTTGAAGATATGCATTATAAGTGTTGATTTTTGTAGCATCGGAAAGTGTTCTAAGTCTCAAACTTTGTAAGGAGGCTTGGACATCAATATTCCAAAGAATACCCAGAAAACATTTGTGGAAATTCCACTCGGTTCATATCTTATTAAAATAATTAATTATTTTAATGGAGACCCTAAGTCTAAACTTATGGAAATTAAATAATTAAAGGGTATTAATAAGACAGAGTGTGAATCTTCTAGAGAATGAAGATCAAGTCATGTTTTAATCTTAGCCATTGATTAGACTTCTAACTGGGCAGTTGATTCATCAACGAGAAGATTATAAAAGAAGGCTTGAGGGTAATTTGGAAAGTAAGACGGGCATACACTCAGTACCCGAAGGAGATCGATTTTGAAGGAATAGAATTCGATTTCAGAGGGAGAGTTGCAGAAGGAAAAGAGGGAGTCAGCAATGACAGAGCACGAGGACAGAGGGACGTAGAGGGCCACAAAAGGCAGTGCAGTGAACCCACGCAGAGTGACTCAGTGGAACGCAGGGACTGCGCAAAGAAACATGCAAACAGACGCAGAGGGAGTCGGAGGATCTTCCGGGGGTCAGAAAATCTTCAGAGGGTCCAAGAATTTGTCTCAGGTGTTTTCTGAATATATCTCCCAATGTATTCCTTGTAAAGATTCAATTGCTGAAGAATAATAATAAAACACTCATTTGTTGCACGGATTTTCCGACATTGGGTTTTTCAAGTGTGTACATGTGATTGGTTCTTATGCTTATGTTCCTTACTATTCTTTTCTCTGCATATGTAATTGTGAATGTTGCAATAGTATTTATTTCGAAATTTATTGATAGATTTCTATAAATAACTTATCGGAGTAATAAGTAGGAGAAATAAATCTATCACTGCAACTGTATACTTCTAAATTGAAAATTTCACAAAAAAAAAAGAAGTTACTTGTTTGAAAAAATTTTGAAAAAAAATATTTTAGTAAAATTAAAAGTCTATGTTGCACAGGGACCCGTCCCCGCCATAATTCATATCGTTCCCTCCGTTCCGACGTTCCGGGGACTTTGGAACTCGTCGGAAACGTTCCAAATTTGTCGGGGACTTGTTGAAATCCCCCCTAGCCATCCCTCAAAAATTCGAGGACTTGCAAAATGTCCCTCAATAAATCAGGGATTTCTAGACATCCCCAATAAAATTTCAAATCATAAGTTAAAAAAATATTAAAATATTTCATTTTTATAAAAATAAAATAAAACAAAATGAAGAACTTTCATGTTTAAAGAATCATAATCAAAACCTACTTACGCAAATAAAGAAGCTTAAGAATGATAAGAAGCGGCTTAAAGACAAATTAGAACCAAGCAAGTGACTTCTGTAACTAAAATAAATTAGATACCTCCAGTAAACCAAGAAATCGCCACAAACAAGTTAAAGGGGAGATCACCTCACAAGAGCTCCTTATCTACATCAGAACCACAAGGGCAGACATTTCGATCAATCTGCATATATGTATCACTCGGATCATAAACAACAGACTTATGTTCCGAAGACTACTATTGCCAGTGCAAATCAGTCTTGTGATAAAGAAGCTTAAGAATGATAAGAAGTTGCTTGAAGACAAGTTAGAACAACTTATTCAAGAAGCATCAAAATCTTCAGATGTGCAAATTCAAGTATAAAAATTCACACGAAGTATCCAATAACCGCAAGATTCCAAAGAAGATTAATTTAGGATGGTCATATCCCTTCTCAATTCGACAATTTTATTTATCATTCCAAGGACCCTACCATCTAGTATCTTCGAAGATGACATCTCGAAGAAATTTGAACGCTGAGAACAGGTTACAAGACAATGAAACAAATGACATGCTTTCTCTTCAGTAAGCTTTGAGGACAAAGCTCTTCGAAGAGGAAGGCAATGTTATGAATAAAATATATCAAAATAATATAACTAAATAATAATCACATAATAATTAATTATGTGAATAGACATGTCTCTAAGTATAAGATCGTTCATGAAAGGGCACCCACCTAGGTATATAAGCAAAATGGGTGGCAGAGAACAAAAACAGGGCCATAGTTGGAGCAATAAAAGCCATGTTGCATGATGAGGAGCTGCCCAAGTTTCTATGAGCTAATGCTTACCTGCAAAACAAGAGCCCACATTGGGCGTTGGGACGAGCCACACCAGAGAAGGCCTTCACAGGCGAAAGACCACACGTATCACATTTCAAGATATTTGGGAGTTTGTTGTATTGTCAGGTACCATCAAAGAAAAGGTCAAAACTTGAGCCCACTACGGCCACATCAATACACACGGTATATGGCCCTAATGACTTCAGTTCGCCCCTATGGCTAGATACTCATCCATCAAGAGAATTATATCGATTGCAGCACAGATGGAGTGGAGGATCCACCAAAGGGGCGTAAAGACAACATTCCTTAACAGAATTGTTGAGGAGTTTTTTATCGAGCAACCAGAGGGGTTCGAGGCACATAGTAGGGAGACACATGTGCAGGCCGAAGAGGGCTCTGTATGGGCTCAAGCAGGCTCTGCGTGTGTGGTACACTCGCATTGACAACTATCTACAAGGATTGGGCTTCACAAAGAATGAGGCGGATTCCAACCTCTACTACCTCATTTTTGGAGGTCAATCGCTCATTCTAGTACTATACGTTGATGGCTTGTTCATGATAGGGTCAGAGGAGCTCATTCAACAGTACAAGAGAGATCTTGCATGTGAGATTGAGATGAAGGTTCTAGTGCCTATGCATTATTACCTTGGATTGAAGGTCTAGCGCGGGGATGGAGAGATCTTCCTAGGGCAGGGCAAGTACATCATTGATAAACTAAGGAAATTCGAGATGCAGCACTGTAGGCCCATGTCTACTCCTCTAATCACACACTAGAGGAAAGTGGATACATCCAAGTCAAAGCCAGTGAACCCCACACTTTACAGGAAGTCGATTGGGTCGCTTATGTACTTGGTGAACATGCAACCTGACATTTGTTTTGCAGTAAACTCTCTTAGTCCGTTCATGGTTGGTCCCAAGAAAGTTCATTGGGTTGTTGCAAAACACGCCTTGAAATATATCAGGGGCACCATTAGGTTTGGATTGCAATATACACAAGTGGATGGAGTGAAGCTAAAGGGCTTCACAAATGCAAACTGGGCAGGTAGCTCCACAAACAAGAAGAGCACTTTGGGTTGTGTCTTCAATATTGGATCATTTATTGTTTCCTGGTTCAGCATGAAGCAGAGATCATTTGTATTGAGCTCAACAGAGGTCGAGTACATAGCTGCCAATCTGGCAGGATACGGGGCCATTTGGGTAAGGAAGTTGCTTGTAGGATTATTTGGACAGGAGCTAGAACCTACAATGATCCACTGTAACAATCAGAGTTGCATCAAGCTCTCTAGAAATCCAGTGTTTCATGATCAGTCAAAGCATATTGATATCTAGTATTACCACATCAAAAGACTCTGTGCAAAGAGGCAAAGAGGCATTCTGACCATGGCATTGATGAAGGAGAAGTTTATCTACTTCCTCTCTAGTTGGGAGTAAAGCAAAACCCCTTCCTCTCTAAGAGGGAATGTTGCATGGAGTAGAACAAGAAATCTTAGATCGATTCACTCAGCCAAAATTAATTAAAAATTTAATTATTTCCTAATGTTAGACTTTGTAAACTTCAAAAGTGCAAAGTCAACATAAGATTAAATAGTGGCCATTGATATTCAAGGAGCAGGGGTAAATCTCAGCCCTTGGAACCTTCCGGAAGGCAAAATCACCCTATAAAGAGGAACTACGGCAGAGTTGAAAATCAGATGGAGTGACACCACTTGTGTTCAAAGCGCTCAACAAGAGGAGGTCGATTCAGCAAGTCAGCAATCAGTTGGAGTGTTTTCGCATCCAAGAGGGAAACGAATAGGATCGTACAGCCTGAATCTCAGCTAATCAGCAAGGTTGAGTCACTTTGAAAGGGCGCAGGAGGGAGGCCAAATTCATCTCAGCCATACCATACAGCCAACTCAGCTAGTTGTACGCCGTACAGCCTCAGCCATACCGGCCACAGCCCCTCAGGGTCAAGTTGAGCTGAGTGAAGGCACTGAACAGCAAGAATAATTTGCTCAAAGGCGCTTTGCCCAGCTGTAATTTTATCGCAAAATTTGCTAAGGCAAATAAGAACACAAGTCTGAAGGTTTTCCCCGGAATTGGAGTTTCCTGAATATTTCCGGTGTCTATAATTTTATATTATGTTTGTCTTCAGTTTTTTTTATTTTTCTGCTTTGCATGCTATGGTTAGAAACGTGGTAGTGTTTACAACTTAAATTTCATTTCTGTTGCATTTCTGGGTATAAAAATTTAGTGAACTGCAAATCAGATTGCTGAGTTTTCAAAAACTAACAAGAAGTAGAATTTGAACCTGCCTTCGCAATGAACAGAACTTTTAATGAAAGTAAAATCAGTTCTGTATGGGATTCGTTCGGAATTGAAAAAAGGTGCCCAATACCAAGCAGTTCAAAAGATTTCACAAATCTAATATAGTTGAAGTTCAATAATGACAAATACAGTCAAATTAAATATTAAACTTTGAATGAAATTTAAAAAACAATTTTTCTTATACCTATAAAAAGCAACTTGCATATTTATAAATTGTTTTAACACATGATAAATATCCTCACACGTATGATGTACGTTGATAGCATATCAAAAAATTAGCTTATGTAGATAGAAATTCCAGGAAACAGTTGCAATTTGCAAGTTCTTGTCTTTAATATTGACTCTTGAGCTGTATTTGAGGGAGGTAGGGAGTCTCCAAGTCAAATAGATACAATTCAATAGTAATTGCAGTAGAAAGACAACTACTTTGAACACTGGAAATCAGAGGAATATATGCTATACATCTTTATAACTTGTTACAACAGTGGCAGGTTTCTTATATTGGAACTGCCAAAACAAATTGGTAGAAGATCCTGATTAATTCCGACCAATTTCCACACATTTACCCCTTTTTAAAGAGTGGGGGTTTTCTCCTTGAAAATAATCATGTTTCTCAAAATTCATGGTGCTCGTGCTACAACACATGGCAAGACTGTGTTGAGAAATATAGGGCAGCTATATTATGTGATTTATCTTACTTTGATAACTGCTTGTGATGTATTTTACTTGACTTAATTAGCTTCTTCTTTCACTTGATTATGTTTAATTTTATTTGCATCAAACAGCTACCAAACCATAAAGAACAATAAGACAAGAGGACACGAGATATAGGTGATCTGCCAGAGCCAAAACCTCTCCAATTGAGAGAAAAACCCACAAGAACTCCTCTTCTTATAGAACTTCAATTGACAAATTCCAAGACCTGTGATCCTTGACCAAGACTAACTCAAATATTTCAAGTCAAACCAAATCAACCTTGCCTCGATACTGCTGCAACTTCTTTGTCCTCAATTTCGACCCTGCAATACTAGACTACAACTTCAACCTCTCTACATGCATTTCTGGGCCTACCTGCAATTTTTCTGCAACCCTCACACGTGTGATAGGTATGATGTAATTTGTATCCTTCTACTCCTTCGCTTGACTAGGCTTCATCTCCTTATGCTCCGGGCCTGCAATTTAGACTATCTTGACAAAAAAAATTGGTTCTTTGTAATTCGATCTTACTTCAGCAATGGATGCCCTAGTTTTTCACACGTGTGGAAGCAGTTATAGCCCAGAAACAATCCTTGAAACTTTGTTTCTCCTTTCCTTCGCTGGTTATCCTTCTTTCTTCCTGTACTTCTGGAGTTGCTTGGATAATCTATTTTGCATATGAGGTCGAGTCCTTTATATAGGACTCTTGTCACATCTTGTAGGCCGACTTGTCACTGTTCCTAGGTGTCACATAGTGGATCCGTCAATGCCAGGTCAATGTTTCCAATTTATTTACAAATATTATGAAGTTATTTTCATACAATTCACTATATTTCCAGCTTCTGTAATTTTCCTGGGTACTCTAATATTTTAGTTAATTTCTTATGCACTCCCCCCTGTTCATCTCAGTCATGGTCTTAGATGTTATTATTTGTGGGCATTGATCTAGAATCTTTCTTGATTACCTCTTAAGTTTTCCCAAAATAAATAACCCTGCAAAAGAAAACTTTTCTAGATCATTTTGTTTGATGCTTCACAAATTGGTCTCTAGACAACTGTGCCTTGATAAATTAATGCCTGATAGGAGGAATTTTCAATGTCATGCTTTAACAACACAAAAAAGGTAAACAGGAAGTAAATCAAAATGAATAAAACAACTCATATTTGATACACACCATAAGATCATATCAACTGTATGGAAACCATCATACCTTATTACTTTGATAATCTGCCACTATATGCTTCTGCAGGACTATCACAGCATCATTACCTGCATCACACTGACATAAACAGAACATAAATTTATAATTCACTGTTACACTGGATGCTCCTAATTCATTGTTTCTGAAAAATATATAAACGCAAAACAAGGTCAAACAGAAAAATCAATTGACTGTTTTAAATATGTCACAGTAGCATGCAAAGCATACTTAACCAGACATGTGTTATATTTTGTGCAAATGGACTCAGTGCACACACACACACACGTGCGCACACCAGATCTGCTTACAGTCTCAAATTAACTAATTAACTGAAACACACTGATGTGGCTAACCAAAAACGAGACTTCATAAAACCAGCAATCAGATCATGCACAGTAAACATATTACACAAGTTTGGCCCAATCAACAGTTCTTCATGAAATTCTTCTCAGAACCTACTCGAAGTCCCTTATTGGGATAATGGCCCTCAAGGAAATTAGATACACAAAAATTACCCTGGATCTGCTACAGCGGATGAAACCCTAGATCCATCCTCGACTAGGCTGATGTGGACTTCCCCTTTGCTGCTCCGTGCTCTTTCCTTGGACTTAGCACAATGGAATATCTCACTCACAGTAAACCTGTAATATTACTCATGCAGATCTCTTTCTTACTTGAGAGAATCTCTCTCTCAATGTCCCGTGCCCCTGCACATTTCTGCACTGTGCTCGGCCCTCTTACCAAGCCACGTTCCACGAGCCCTCTTGGTCCTCAAGGAGTCTAAGGCCTACTCAACCTTCTCCATGAGAAGCTCTCTTGCTGACCACCACACACTCTCTTGGCCCTCCAAGGTCTGAAGCCTACTCTGCCTTTTCTTGGTAGAGCTCGAAGGAACATCTCGCTCCTCCAAATCTACAGGCTATGTCCCTGTTGTTGGTGCTGCTGGTCCATACTCAACCTTAGGAGCCTCTTGCTCTTGATCCTCTAACCCTACTGGCTCGCTAATCCCTCTCAGCCCTTCACAGGCTTTCTCAACTCTCTTGCCAAGCCACAAGACGAATCACTCACCCTTGTACTTAAACTTTCCCAAAAGAGTGCAATACCATAAGCAATACCACAAGTCATCAAAATACCATGGGTCTATGGGTGCAAAGCCCCATAACCTATGAAGCACGGGTTTGCAAACCCATACGAACCAGGTTCTTCCTATAAGAATCTGGTACTCAATAACTGCGGCCCGAGTTTGTTTGCTTAAACAGGCTAACCAAACGCCGAAAATGAATGTGTGACGGGTTCTTGTGCTTGTACTTATACTTTCCCAAAAGAGTGCAATACCATGGGTCTATGGGTGCAAAGCCCCATAACCTATGAAGCACGGGTTCGCAAACCCATATGAACCGAGTTCTTCCTATAAGAATCTGGTACTCAATAACTGCGGCCCGAGTTTGTTTGCTTAAACAGGCTAACCGAATGCTGAAAATGGATGTGTGACGGATTCTTATGTGGCGTCGGGCAAGAAAAAAAATCCTATCTTAGTAAAACATTTCAAATTTAAAGTTCTGAGGTCTTAAAGTCCTATCAATTCAAAAGAAGTACGGGTTTTTTAATTTATTTGCCATGAATTTTTATCAATATTCCTATCTTAGTAAAACATTTCAAATCCAAAGTTCTGAGGTCTTAAAGTCCCATCATTTCAGAAGTACAGTTTTTTTTAATTTCTTTGCCATGAATTAGTTCCAGGATGTTATTTCTTAATGATATACTCACTAATTGGTAATGCATGCCTCTAACTGAAATACGACATCCTTTTACAGAAATAGTAAATACCATTAAGTACAAGTCATCTTAAGAAGGATATATGCATTTAAAAAAACATAGAAATACCATAAGTACAAGTCATTTGAAGGACATATGCATTTAAAAAATATTTTTTGCTAATTTCCTTGCATTTCTTTTGCTCTGATAAATTTCTCCACAATGTCAATACCCATATAATAAAAATGTCTCATCACACAAAACACTTTGATACTAAGTTCTTTATTTATTCAGTAGTATCCATATGTGAGGAATGTGTTTTTATGGTTTAAAGTTCTTTAAACAAATATATTAATTTTATAATCTACGTTGGTTTTCTTCTTGAAGGGAGTTATTGTCTTCATTTCAATATGTAAATTGAAATTTCCACTTGATATCTAATTTGAAATTTCAAAGTGCTAAAGTCTTTAAATGATTTATTTTTCTTGTTGTAAGTTGGAAGATTTCAAAATTCATATATACTATAATTTATAAAATATATAATATATATGAATTATAATATACACCCGACAAACCCACATACCCTATTTCAAAAAATGACGCACTCGTCCCCGAACCCATGTTTCCTAACAACATAACCCATCACTTAGCCCACTTGCACAACACGTGAGAATACTCCCAGTGCTACCCAAAACATCAACATGTATGGGCAAGTGCATTTGCACAAAATCTAAGTTACCAGATCCGGCAGGGGTAGGGCCAGGATCCCCGGATCTGCGGATCTGATCCGGATACGGAGAAATACGACACAGAACACTTCTTCACCGAAAACTTGGGACAGGGCTGCCGGAACAATTCAAACTAGGCGTCGCTGCTCTATTAATCGACGGGGACGGGCTGCCGGAATACTTCAAGAACATCGCTGCTCTATTCGACTGACGGGGACGGGGTTGTATTAAGTTTTAACTGGAACACTTCAAGAATCAACACATGTATTCGACGGTCTTTTTGAAATTGTTGAAAATGATTAAATTTATAAAATGATAAATGATAAATTACATGCACTTTTGTTTTTTAATTTTTAGTTTTCATGTTTTATATTTAAGTTTTTTACTTTAGTTTAGAGTCTAGACTGTCATGACTATATATAATTCAGATTCTTCAGTATTTAAATTTTTTATGGTTTATTATTTAGATAAGTCTAATTAGTAATGGGTTTTAAACTATTAA
This sequence comes from Pinus albicaulis, assembly GCA_034641835.2. NCBI lineage: Eukaryota > Viridiplantae > Streptophyta > Pinopsida > Pinales > Pinaceae > Pinus > Pinus albicaulis. The sequence continues at coordinate 687,911,464 of CM076575.1, forward strand.
GTTTTATAATTTATTATTATACTTTGGTTTTTTAAATTTTTATACATGGTTTTAAGTTTAAAGTTTTAACTTTTATGATAAAAAATTTATACAAGATAAAATTTTATCTTGTATTTTTTAAATATTTATCTTGTAGTCTCTTTAAATATTTAGATAAGTCTAATTAGTAATGGGTTTTAAACTTTTAAGTTTTATAATTTATTATTATACTTTGAGTTTTTACATTTTTATCTTGTATATTTTAAATATTTATCTTGTAGTCTATATTTAGATAAGTCTACTTAGTAATGGGTTTTAAACTTTTAAGTTTTATAATTTATTATTATACTTTGGTTTTTCAAATTTTTATACATGGTTTTAACTTTTAAAGTTTTAAGTTATAACTTTTATGATAAAAAATATAAAACTTTTATCTTGTATTTTTTAAATATGTATCTTGTAGTCTCTTTAAATATTTAGATAAGTCTAATTAGTTGTCTCTTTAAATATTTATAATATATCTAATGGTTTCAGTTCTAAAAGTGTTTGATGCTTTCAGGGAGTAATTGATTTTTGAACTCTAAAATGTTTTTTTTAATTAAAAAACTATTATTATATTTTAATTTTTTTGTACTTGCCGTATCCTTGCCATATCCGGATCCGGGATTTTCAAAAAACTAGCAAATCCGGATCCGTATCCGAATCCTGGTAACTTAGCACAAAATTAGTTTCAAAAGTAAAAGTTCGATATGCCAAAACATTTCATATTTGTGGTGAAGTAAAATTTGCATCCAAGTTTCCAACTTTGAGATGGTTATAAACACTTTCCTTCAAATTTATCCAAAAAAGCATATTTAAATCAATATTACATTTATCATTATCTGCAATTTATCGCCGGGGGTCCAAAATTTAAATTGTCGACAATATCACAGAAAAAACCAGAAATTATTGAAAATTATCCGAAAACTTTAGAAATACAAAAATAATCATTTTTTCAATTTTTTAGCTTATAAAACAACATCAACATCAAACAAACACATTGCTACATAAATATGAAAATAAAATCGATATATAAGATGTATAAGATGTCAAGTGATACATCAGATACAGATATTGAAATATGATATTTCTCCCAAGTCATAAGATCTAATAGAATGATGAAAATTGTATCAAAACAAAAATAAATGTATCTCATGAGATGAATCATGGCAATGAAAAGAACGGATTTCCCCTTGTTTGCTGGATGGAAAGTGATCGCATCATCCTCAACAATGTTATCATAACTGGACCAAAAGATTGGTCGACCAAAATATACATAAAATATTCAAATTTTGAAAAGAATATATAATTCATGTGCATCCATATGAATCCAAATTATTATATGCAAATTTGCAATTTTTCTCACGTGTATAGCAAGGGTGCATATAACCAAAATATCATTGAGCGCAATCCATCTCTAAATCAAAATAGAACAATAGAGACTGAGAGGCTCTAAATGGCCTTCGAAATTTAAAGAAAATCTTGTTACAACAAATAGCTACATAACATAAAAATCATTGCCTATATTGGGATCCTACTCATCAAGATCACCCACTATACATTAAAATAAGATAGAAAAAGCTTAACATCCCAAACAATTATTTTTCTTGAGTGAAGTGTACATTTTTACTAGGGTCATGAAGGAGGAGCTCAACAGCCAATGCCATCAACATCGAGGTACATAGAGGGCTTGGAGATCTTGATTAAATGTTAGTTACATAACCTCGTACATCACAGAGTCTAGTAGAACTTTAGAGACATTGCAATCTCGTCGATACTGAAATCATAAAAACTGTTAAGTCTACTTGATTTTGAGTAAGATCTAAAATTCCACTTTCTACATATGAAAACAATAGAATTTTATATTACAATTAACTACTAGGGTATGTATCTCATGAGATGAATCTTGGGAAATGAAAACAATAGATTTCTCGTTGTTTGCTTGATGGACATAGGCAGAGTATCCTCACAACTCAATTCCCTAACTCACTTTTTTTTTAAATAGGGATAGATGAAAAAAAATTGGTAAAAAGTTGAAATGGACAGAGACAGGGCGATAATTTCGAAATCATCTCAATAATTACCTAAATTATCATGATAAATTCAAAACAGTGAAATTATCACAATAGTTTATGGTGATAATATCGGCAAGGGGCTGAGTCACCTAACACAAGGACACATGACACTAGAACCTGAAACCGTAGAACAGGAAGGAAAAATCTCATAGATTGTTGCCAGCAAACTATAGGCTCTCTTCTGCATCCTCCTCCTTTGTATCCAATGTAATCTATGCATCAGCTGGTGTAGAGGATGACCCCTTAAGAGTATCACCATCACCAAAAGTGGCAAGCCCTAGCATTGGTTCATTTTGAGGTTTAAATTGGTCACAGTCAAGTCTCAAATGTAGCTCTACATTTAGCCGGTGGGACCACTTTCTCTGAGGAGGATCCCCTCTTTCTTCAAGATTATCCCATCAATCATTAGGGGAATTTTTAGGTCAAAAATGGGCCCCAAAACACAAAATGTACTAACAAAATCAATTTTAAAAACCAATAAGATTCAAGATGATAATGTAATCTCTAAGGCCCTTGATGGGGGTGAGGATTAAGGAAATGAGAGGCATGGCAAGGATGCACATACTGCATCCCTATGGGAATTTCGATTGTTTTTGGTATAAGTGAGATTTGGACAGATTTTCAGGTGAATTTTGGGCATGAGCATGACCTTTTCTATTCTAGTCTGGGAATTTGGCAGATGCTCAACCAAGAGAACTACCCCTATGATTCATTACTCTAGAAGGGAACCATGTGCCAACTGCGTGGAAGGAAATGGTGCTCTGAATCCTCAAGAGAGAGAGAGGGGATTTGGTCATTCAAGCGGTGAACAAACAAGACAATCCCATGTTTTGGTTACCCATGGAGGACTCAATGCACAGATTCTTGAAGTGGCTTTCGGCGCTCATCTTTCGAGAGTCTCATTTCCCCAGGTAATTTTGCAACTTTCTAGAATTTCTAAGTCTATTTCAACTCTCCATCTGGTTACTTGATTGTCAATTTGTTTGAGGTTTATGGTTTGGGCTGTATGGGCCAAAAGGATTTCTGGAAAAGAGTGTTGTCAAGTCATGCTTGTTGGGTAGCTACATTCTTGTATGTTTGCTAGAGTAGTGTCTTACCTTATCTCATCAGGGTCTGTTTGTATCACTGTATATACACCCGGAGTGGTTGGCTTTTTATTTAGGTTGGGCGGCGTTGTTTATTCAGAGGCCCTTAACAAGTTGTTGCTCCATTCTATGTCACTGCATTCACTGGATTTCATCCATGAAATTTGAAATTCAATGCATAAGAAGAGGTCGCCTAAATTCAATGAATTTTTGCCAATAAATTCATTGATCAACCTAGTTGTTTTTAATAAATAAGTTCAATTCATTTTTAGAGGGTTGTGAAGGAGATGTTATGGAATATGCCCATGGACCTATGTTTGCATATACAGGCATCAAATGTGCCCTACATGACCCATCTATGACTATGTTAGAGAAAAATCTAGTAGGCCTAAATGGAAAGCCTCACTAGGCAAATCCAAACCTCTTGGCAACAATAGATTTGTTACCACTGTCACCTTAGCAGCTTTCTCCAGCTATTTAGTGGTGGTTAAACCGCAAGGGAGGCTTCCCTATATAGATCATCTAAGGATATTCAATAACAAGATTCAAGGTGATGGATGAGGTCTAATGATTGGGATAGGGTATTGGCGGAGCCTGTAGGGTAAAGATTAACTTAAACAAATTGGAGGGTTATTATAAGTTAGATTTTTATAGATTTGCAACGATAGGGAGGGAAATATAACAGCCAAAAGAAATAGTCCTACAATGATTAATCAACAAAGGATCAAGACTGTCAATTAGAAATGCAAGGTTGAGGGCTTTCAATTGAATTTTTATGGTTGAAGCATGCAAAAAACAACAATATAATCAAATAAAATTGCTTTTTAGCAATATCTAACCCTAACCTAACTCTAGATATCTAGAATTCATGAGAGAAAAGAGAAAATTTGGTGAAACTAGATGGTTTGATCACCACCACCTAGACTAGTCACAAGAATCCAATGTGAAAAAGCAAAAATGAAAAATCATGCACACAAATCAACTCAATTAATATGAAAAGGCTGTTGCACAGGAAACATTTCCAAGGATTCCATCTCTGAACACTATTACTGGAAATATTTTTTTTGTCAAATTTATATATTCATCTGTTGTGAGTGTTTTGTGTATCCTATCCAAGCTTTATCTTGTCTCCACATAAAATAACAACTTTTTGACACTTATGAATAATAATTTATAACATTCAACCTTGTAAATTTTCTCAATCACTGAAGAAATTTAATATAAAACAGTAGTGGGGGAAATGATGTGTTGACTTGAAACAAAACCGCCTTTATTTCAAAGTTCAGAATGCAATCATTAAAGCCAAACATTGATAACGAGGCAAAGTCAGATTCCAGTATCTCTAAAGCAGTTCATACAGACTATTGATAAAAAACTTTATGAGCATATACCTGAGCAATCAATCGTGCAAGCAGTGAACATCGCAAATCCCTGCCCCCTGCACCATCAGCTTGCCTGTAGGCTTCAATTATACGAGTGAATGCCTCCTTGCTTAATAGAGTTTGCTGTTCCTCGGTCAGTGATACAAACTGTGGCACTATTGTCATTTCTGGGGATGGATCTTCAGCAGATTGAGTCATTTCTGGATCAGAGGAGATGATTGTTTCTGGATCAGAGGACATGATTGTTTCTGGGTCAGAGTTTACTTCCATCATTGGCTCAGATTTTAATGTTGTTGCAGGACTGGGGGATGGAACTTCTTTTACACTGGTGCTAACAGGAGTGATTCCCGAATCCGTAGATTTAGTCGTTGCCAACAATTGACATGAATCATTAACTTCTTGCCCAGCCTCTATCTTTATTTCCATAGAAACATCATCACTTGAGTGAAAAAAAGTATTTTCAACATCACCCACCGGATCTCTATCAGAAACACTTTCAATCTTAGTTACAGCTGGAATCACAGATGGAGTTCCACCACTACCTGAATTAGAAGGCACTACACGTGCATCCTCCACCTTTGCAGTTGCTAGTGACACACCCACCGGTACTGCCATACGCCGAGGGTCCATACGCCGAGGATCCTAAAGCATTTCTATCTCAGTTCAGCTTTTATTTATATAATAATGAACAGGACAAAGGCCAAATGCTGATAACTAGAAAACCAGAACAAGACCATGAAATTGTAATTTATAACCCTTTCTGCAAAAAATGAGCGACATTAACCAAAATGACTTTACTGAATACACCAGAGTCATACCCTCCTAGGATCACGCCGAGAATCAATAGACACTTGTTGAGGCTGAATCGCGTCTACTGCTGATGAACTCAAATTTCTTGTCAGTGGAACTGCGTGAGATGGAGTGGTTGATAATGGTGTGACTAGCGAAACTGTAGATGTTGAAGCTGTAACTTGTGATACAGTACTTGACATTGGCGTGACATGTGATACAGCACCTGATGTACTTGCCTGGGAACCTATGGATGCTGACACATTAACAAGTCTACTAGGAATAGGCGGACGACTTGACGGCAGAAACTGCATGTTAGCTATCACTATGTCAGCTAGTAAGTCTGGTTGAATCTTGTTAATAAGAATTTCCAGCGATTCAGCGCCTTTTTCTCCTTCTGCCAGTAATGCACCAATCATGGCAATCATCTGTTGTACAGGGGACATTTCACTATCTAGAAGCAACCCTCCAGCCGATATTCCATTCAAAGGACCATTGTCTGGCATTGCATTACTAGCCAGCTGAGATTGCTGCAGTGATGGTACATTTGGGAGACTTGGCCGCGATCGCTTTCCGGATGTATCATCAACCTCATTCAAATTACCATTATCATGAACTAAAGGCCTCTTCCTAACTGTTTCTCCAACATGTGAAGCCTGACTCAATGCCCTTTCTTCCTGAGAGAGATAATGAAACACAAAGCCCCTTTACCAGATATTTAACAAAAATGACTAAGCATATTTATCTGGATACAGAAACTGCTAAGATCTACAAACAAGGTTTCTTTCAATCAGTCACCTTTGTGAACCGTGGGTCTCGTAAGGCCCGCTCAGTATTTCTTATCATCCGGTCAGTTTGGCGAACTACTTGTTCGGCCACCTCCCCTGCATTCATTGCTCGCAAAGCCACTAGTAAACGGTCCCGCCACTGCAAATAAAGATCATGTAAGCAGACCCATTTTTCTCTTCATTAAACGGACTGCAAATTTTCAAACGCACAAAGAGAATAGTTTTCACCGAGCCTTACACAAATTCAGAATAGAAAGATATGTATTATGAAGATAAACTACCTGAGCTTCAAAGGAATATTTCTACAAATTACAAAAATATACCAGAAATTTTCAGCATTTTCTAGGATTATCTTACAATCTCTTATTTATCTAACGCTTCAATAAGGTGATAATCTGAGGCATTCAGGTCGTATAGTTTTGTAAAGATTTTGATCTTCAAGTAATGAAGACAGATATAACACATTTATTTACAAACTTCATTACTATCCAGAAAACTAACCAGGCACAGGATTTATGCCTCTTGCACAACTTCAATTACCATTCTTCATCCACTGGTGTCTATATTTGTCTTTTCACACTTAGATAGGGCTCCAGAGATTGTTATCCTTGTTCACATTGTTTTTCAATCCTTTATCACCATTGAATTTTTGGCAGAAAAGCACACCAACTGTTCCATACTCAACACAGTACCAGTACCATGCCAGGTCGTTGAAAAGAGAATTTTTGTTTGTAACGGGCTCACTCTTTTTCAACCTTATGTGTAACTCTATTGCCAAGAAAATTAGTTGCTAATATTATTGATTATAAATCAAAAACACCTTAAGATTCTCGATTCTTTGAAGCTGTGATGCCTGAGGATTCTTACAAATATAGTTTGAATATTGTATTTGTTCCAAATAATGTAGATACACTGATTGGTTAAGGATGTTGATAAGGTTTCATGGAACCGTGACTTTTCTTTCTCATAATTGTAGTATGTATATATAACCATCTATAATTACTTTGTAAGTCCTTAATTTCATATTCATCACCAAAAGTGCCTTTCTTTTCGACTATACTTCGCTATGGAATCCATGAGTCAAAATTGTTGTAATTCTCCTTATGTTTCACACCAATAATGATGTTAATTTATTTCCTCGAATACTTCCTTCAAGTGTTAATAATCCAAAGCACATGGTTGGAAGACATTTACCAAAAAACCCTTCCTTCTTTATATTAAAATAAATTAGATTTTTTTCACCCTCAAAATTTAATACTTTTCCCTTTTATAAGGGACACCCACTTCATAGACCAATGTTTTTTATATAAAATAGAAAAAAAAAGATTTAAAAATGTGGTATAACCTATTTCTCTTTTTTTTCGAGTAATAAGACTTTATTTCCTTCTATTAAATGTAACCCCAACCCTAAAATTCTATCTATTAAAAAATACAATGACTATTTAATGTTATTTATCAATAGATACACTATTTGACCTTTGGACATGCCCATCTATCAGATTTTGATACACCCACGACTTGAACCTTCATAATTCAACCTTGTGACGGCTTGTATTCAATATAGAGTTTGATTCTATCCCTTTCCTTATGTTTAGATTTCTTTACGTTATTGATCCTGACCATATTCAATTCTGTAGCATCTGCATCGTGTGATTGTGTAAGTGTGTTACTTTCATAGCATGCTGCTCTATGACAGCACTGATCTCCTATCTGTAACTGTGTTAGTCAATTACAGAGCTTTGTCATGCAGTAAAGAGCATTCTAAAACTGGAATACTAAATCTTGAACAGCAATTATAGGGCTGGTAGTGGATGAGGTCGGCATATGCATGTGCCTTTTCAATCTCACTACTACATAGCTACAATACAGTGCCCAGGCAATCTAGTGCTGCACCCTCATTCTCCTTAGCAGCACCTTCATCATGAGTCATGACTCCACAGGTACCCTGCAGAGGAATCAAAACTGTTGTTGCTGCTGCTGCACCTCTGCTACTGAAGAAGAGGTTTCCTATTTAATACATTAATTATAGATGACATGTTAATGAATGCTTCTTTCACTTTCCATTCTTCATTTTGTAGTAGAGGAGATGCTTGGTGTACTGCCTAATCTTTGGTTGCATATATCCTACATTTACAGTTCCATTAAATATTCCAGTTCATTTCATTTCAAATTCCCATGGGCAATATTCTCAAACAGAAACCACTCAAGGTAATATTCAAAAGACAATAAATGTTCACACCTGCACACTGCACAGCCCTCTCCTGCTAATCCATCATTTTCAAAAGTGCATCAAAGCATTCAAAAGCTATAAATAGTGTAAATAATTATTTTTACTAACAAACAAATCTGGTAAATATTATTGAATATTTCTTGTTCTTAAGCATATGCAGTACAGGGAAAGTTAGATACCAAGTTCCATGCAACACCACAAAGCATAAAATCAATTTAATCATTGAGCAATTTAAAATTGTGTGTACCAGTACTAAGAGAAGGACACATTCAATTTCACTTTCCATGGTTCAATGGATATATTTGTACTCCTTGGAATTTTGACAATTTTTCAACCTACTGCCATAGCTCAGATTTCTACCAATCAGTGGAACTTCATAAAGACCCTGGTAATAATTAGTCCTGATGAACGTACCCGCCAAGACAGAGAGGGCTCACACAGTTAACCTCTTATATAAGTAATGACCATATAATCCTCATCATCATTAGGATTTGAATATGAATCAGTCTAAGTTTCAGCTGAAGAGAACAACTTTCCAATATAATCCACATCCTCCCCACTGTTGTAAAATATTCACCAGATGACAATTGTCTCTATGCCCCCCAGAATTCAAATCCTTTCACTCCAATACAGCTCTGCCCTTTTCGTTCCCAACCAGCTATCACATTGTTCACTACTCTTGACGCATATAACCTATAAATCTACATCCCAGAAAACATATAGCCATTCATAATTACAAGTTCAGAAACATGCAATTCCCAATATGAAGTTAATATCAATAGCTAATGTACATCAGGCACACCACTGAAACCTGTAAGACCCCCACAAAAGCTTCTGACTCTCATGCTGCTCCTCCAAACCACCTATTACTTAACGTTGATAATGAAAGCAAGAATTTGACTCACTTTCCCAAAAACATTTCTTGTTTTAATTTCGAAGTCGCAGCTACTTATTTCACAATATTAAATCATAGAATATGAATATACTTTTACTGCTATCTGATCATCTTCATACAACTCCTGCCTCCCTGCATTGTGCAGCTTTGAAGTTCGCAACATATAGACCTTTGAAACCTACAAACTTATGACAAATTGATCCTATTCAATAGGAACAAGAAATCAGCAAATTACCGATAGGAAAAATGATGCACCAGCATCCTTTGAAATAAATGCACATTCAATCAGACAGAAACAGCAACTAAACAATAAAAGCACTCCCAAAAGGTTGGGCACCAAGAGAACCCAGCCAACCAAAATATCAGATGCATAAATAACTAGTACAGTTGAAAAAAACATGATTTAAACTATGCAATGTGCTACCACAGAACACTCAGTCGAAGTTTGAGTGGTTCCAAGCTGTGTTACCAGAACCACAAGGTCTTGATGCTGGATCTGCAGATTCATGCTTCACATACAGATCCACCCAAATCCACACAGGATCCACCACGTAAACAGATCCTTCGAACTCAGACATGGATCCCATGCTACTGAAACAGATCCTCACATGCCACAGCAAGATCACAAGCATATTGACCACCTAGTTCAGCTAGTTTTAGGTTTTCTTTTTTTCTTCAAGCATATTGACCACCTAGTTCAGCTAGTTTTAGGTTTTCTTTTTTTCTTCAAGCATATTGACCACCTGTTTGAAACCCTACAAAGCAATTATTCTACTTTAGATTTTTAGCTAAATAAATTATTGATGATCCATATAGGCTGTATAGTTGCATAGGTAAGGTATTAATTACCTATGGGCTGTATAGCACATGCTAATGCTAATAGGAAAGATCTGACATATCAAAATTATAATTTTCAATTTTTTATAATACTAAAAGGAAATATTTGAGACAATAGTGTACAAAGGATGGCTGTGTCATTAATAATTTAATTAGATCATCAATCTCATCCAAAGCTAGTTGAACGGTCCTCTTAGAACAGTATGATACATATTACATATAGTATAGCATGTTTTCAAACTGTGTACAATATTCATCATTGTAATTAGATGGGAATTTTCAGATTTTAAGGCAAATTTCAAGGAAGCTGACAGGTTGATCATCATGTATAGTTGAAATATTCAAATGATGAGCATCTAGACCAATTTTTAGACGTGTAGTTAGACCTATTCTACATCAACATATCAATAGTTATCTTTGATGAAACACTCAATTTTGTATTTCACAGTTATCCTTTTTGTATAAAGCATGATGCATCATGATTTCAGTTTTCAGATTTATAAATTATCTAATGATTTCAGTTTTCAGTTCCAACGTTGTGATTCATGAATGGTTTCGATTTTTAACTTTGAATATATTTTATAAAGTTAAATATATATATATATATGTGTGTGTGTATGTGTGTGTGTGTGTGTGTGTGTGTGGGTGTGGGTGTGCATGTATGTGGCATTTCCCCGCCATATTGGTATCTGTTTCCTGGTAAATCAGGTTCAAAGGATAAAACTAAATAAATAATCATTTTTTGGAATTATATTCACTATAAAATGTATTTAACTGTAAGTAGAATACATAAACAGTTCACACTGTAATCAATTGGGTCAAGAACAGGTGATTGATTGTTATCCTCCCTCCCCAGGTTAAATTCCAACAAGTGACAAGTTGAGTTTTTAATAAGTGTATTGTTGTAATGGCTTCAAGCCCTCTTGCTGACATGACCTTGTGCCCTTAATAATCTAGGGTTTACCCTGGAGACCATCCTTGGAATGAGGGGAAGTGCATGGGCATTTTTCCCGGGAAATGTAACCTGGAGAGGGAAAAAACTGCTGGCACTGTTGGGAGATGCTTTGAGCCAAGTTCAGTTTTAACTTTTAATCCAATAAAATACTCAATCTATGCAAGTGTCTTTGAAAAATACAAAACTAAGTAATCACTACTTATCCTATTCATTAAAAAAAATACTGACCCACAATTACCACATTCAAAAAATATTTTTATTCAATTCCAAAATCTATAACTTCTATAGCATGTTGATATTATCTATACATTTCAGACACTTGACAAATCCTTTGCACTATTACACTAAGAGGATACAAGAAACACTGCAACAAAAATTCAACAAACATTTACATGAAAATTACAGAAAGGTATGCAAACAAAAGCACTGTCATTTGATCCAAATTGTAACACAGAAGAATGTCCAAAATCATACCGCCATTGCCCCAGGGTGTGTACACTTCAGAAATGCAAGAAATGCAGTCTTAAGTGCATGTTGGACACTTGCAACTTGGCCTCCTTTTCCACATTCACAGTTCGGGTCTAGCCCAAGCAACACTGGCAAAATCCGTCCATAAAGAGGTGGCCTTTTCTTCGCAATGGCTGCAAGACTAGAAGAAGTACTCATCTAGTTAGATGAAATGAAGTTTTACAGTGTATGTAAAGCACTAAAAGTTCATGCAGTCGCAGACAAACAAAAATTTCTGCAGACAATGTAAAATTGTAGTGTGTAAGACAACAGGCTAGCTTTTGGCTAGATCATTCTGCTCCAAGATTGGCAATTCATCACTTACTCAAATGGGAAAAGAATGTGTTCATAAAACATGCTTACAGGCAATCGACTGAGGTGCAGAGAGCATAAGGGAAAGTGAATCATGCTTTTATCCCTGTTTTTCTATGTCATCAATAGCTTCTGTTTCTACAACTACTTCTAGTTGTCCTGATATCACTTCCCTCGGGCATAAAGCTTTCTTCAAGCATTCCTCAACCTTGGCATTGCGTTGTTTTAAACAGTCTTCTTACTTCACTATTCAGTATAGTTAAATGTGTGGAATTCTGATTGCCTTATAACTAACATTACTAATATGACCCAGAGAAAAAGAGTATAAACATTAGTAGATTCATAAATAAAGAATACAATACTTGCTCCAAAAGAAAATATAAATAAATATCAATATTTTATTCACCCAGGGACCGACACCCGTCCAAACAATCAGAATCATGCTACACCTTTGGGCTATATGACTAAATGCCCTATATGATCATGAAAGGGGTCAAAAACAAGGATATAGTTCAAACTGATAACACAAGGGAATATGGATAAATACAAAAACAAGGAATGGAATTCCATGATTGGACTTACCCAAGCATTAAAAGTGGTCACAAGGTTAAGGCATTAAATGGACAATGAGATTGCACATCATTTATAGCAAAACAGCATCTCATGGTTGAGTAAGAACTTACAGGTAACCTATTTTCTAAAATGACTAGTCTATGCCAAACATGGAAATTCTGAATCCGCAAAAGAAAAAACATGAGACTATCAATGATGTTGGTTCGAGGGTAAAGCAAGGATATTTCATACCCCCAGCAAGGTACAAATCCAATGGACATGTTTCGCCCCACATGGATCATCTCACCCATGCAAGGGCACAATGTTGGGGCAAGTCATGGGAAAATTTCAGCATACTTTTGAGTGTTGTAAGCTGGCTACATTCCATTGTAATACTCCCAAAATGGGGATAGGCACTCTTGGCACAGTGATTGGAAGCATCTTGTCTAAAAGAACAAAATGAGTTCCAACTTCCAAGGAAAGTAGTAATTACAAATCCAAATAGACACAAGAGACAAAATATTATCCCACTGCATAATGTATACCACAAGGCAACATTTAAACACTTTTGCAATTACAAGGATGATGAACACCAACAAAATAACAGGACTAATAATGCCATTGTCGTTCTCTAATCTGTGCTTCATAATTGCATAACTAGATACCCACAACATTCTCTTTGATAATCTTCTCAACCCCTTTGTTGCTATCACGATCATTGAATTATCAACCAAGTTTTCTTACAATAGACCCTCCTTGATGACTATCTATTTTATGTCCCTTTTACATTATTTAAGATTTATACATGCCCAAACAATTTAAGAGTTGCAAACAAAAGGGGATAGATAGGTAGATAGATAGTGATGTAATGAAGGATTCCAAATCATCGTCTCAATCTACTCATTAGCCTCCAATTTTCTTCACTCCACATCAAGGACTAGGTGCTCAACTGACTCTCCTTCCAACACCCTACGTCTTACATTATTTTCTCAACAAACTTTCCTGAACCTCCCACTAGAACCTCTTGGTATATTGATTCCCAATAATCGATATGCAAGTATGATCTCCTTAATTTGTGAGTATATTGCACAACTTATGAGAAATTGTTGCTCAGTTTCCACCTCCCCATTTCCATATGTCTGATATAACCTTTCATCCCATGGCTCCTCGAGCACCTTCCCATCGCGCTCTTTCACATCTCAACCTCTAGAATTCAATTCTTGGCTGCATTATTACCTACTTTTCAGGCCATGGAATGTTGAGTTTCAAGTAGTTTTGCACTTTGATTTCCACTTGTTTGTTAAAGTTGTTCATGTAGTGTTGTTTTCTTTCCAAAGAAAAAATACCATAATTTTTATTAATATTAATATAAATTACATTCTGTAAACACACAAAAGTGTGTATGCAGATAGATCAGGTACAAAACCATCATAATAATGCTGAAAATATATCATGTCTGGGGTCAATAATAGCCAAGAACCCCAAATACAAAGGTCACAATGTTCACCATCAGAAGAGCAGTGTATAACATAATATGTACAAAAAAATCATGAGCATAGTCCATAGGGAGCAGTAAACAGCATATGCAAAAAAACAAAAATAGAAGTGTCCGAGACCCACTAGCTATTCGCCCGAACTAGGCAGAATGATCTGCCTGAGATGAGGATCAAAGTAATGGCTGAAGGCAGTAAACAGCATATGCAAAAAAACAAAAATAGAAGTGTCCGAGACCCACTAGCTATCCGCCCGAACTAGGCAGAATGGTTTCAAAGGTATTTAAAATAGTTATCCATATAATTGAGATGTTCTGCTGAGGCTTATCCAACCCAAGCACCCAATCTTCCACCGAAAGAGGCAAGATGTAAACTATTGCCCATAAGCTCCGAGTCGTAAGAAGATGCCATCCACATTTTGCAGCTAAAGCATGAGAAAATAGAAAGGAATTTTCGAGTCCCAAACCTTTCAATCTTGCAATTTTATCCCATCCCACCCAAACGAGGGCACCTAAGAATTTAAGCCAGACCATAAAAACTTGTAACATGAACGCCTAATACGCCCCAAGACACCCTTACGTATCCATGCAATTGAGCACCAATACACAGGGAATGCTTCAAGCAAACATTTAATTAAGACCAGTCGACCCACCTAAGATTAACCAGTGTCAGTCCAGCAATCGATATGTATTTGGCTTCAGGTGAAAGCCCAGATACTTGAGACCTTCATCTAGCCGAGAGATCTCCACTGGAAGTAAAGCATTGATTTGTTGAATCTCATCATCCTCCAAGTTTGCGATAAAAAGAGAGGATTTTTGGAAGTTTATATTCATACCAGTGGCCTTCCCAAATAATGAAAGAATGTTCTTTAATACCACCACCTCTCGGGGATCTCCGTTACAGAAAAGAAGAATATCATCCACAAATAAAAGGTGGGAGATGGCCAGAGACAGAGTTACCAAGCATCCATGGAAATCCCCATTTGGTTTCGCTTCCTCCAATAACATGTTGAAACTTGAGACCCTTCACAACCAACAGAAATAATAAGGGAGGAAGAGGACATCCCTGACAAAGCCCCACCCCACCCCCCCTCCCGCTCCCCCTCCACCCCCCTCGTTGGGCATGGAAGAAAGGAGAAGTTTGCACCATTGATTAATGTAGCAAAGAGGTTTGTTTGTATAAAGCTCATAACCTAGGTTAATAAAATCAAGGCTGAAACCAACATGAGTTAATAGTAACTGGAGATTTATCCAATTAACTTGGTCATATGCCTTTGGGGTTAATTTTGAAAATAACCCCTTTCAAACTCATCGTCTTAAGATTGTGCAAACCTTCCTGAGCCAGCCACCCCAATAGTTTCATGAATCTGCTTAACTTCAAGGAATCCAAATTTCTCTTTAGAAATAGATGCTAAGAGAACAGGTTTGAGACGAAGAGCAATCACCTTCAAAATGACTTTGTAAATGGCATCACATAAACAAATGGGTATGAATTCATCGAAAGAAACAGGGGGTTCCACTTTAGGTATCAAAGATATACATGTAGAGTTTAATGCTAGAAGAATTTTGTGATTCCTCCGAGACTCCTCGACCATAGCAAGGGAATATTTCCCCAAAATATCATATAAACCCAAGAAGAATTCGATACCCTAACCATCCAGGCATGGGCTCTTATCCTTTCGGAAACTACGAAGGACTATTTTTAATTCGTCCTCCGAGACTTCAGCAGTAAGCTCATGATTGCCCTCATTGAGAAAACAAGGAAAAGGGAGAGCAGTGCGTATAATTTCAGCAATTGTGTCCTCTTGAGCTTTAAAGATTCCTTCAAAATGATGAACTCCCATTTCGGCCAAATCTAAGAATAAGGAAAGTTCCTTGCCAAAATGATCCTTTAATGGCAAAATCTTGTTCCCCATCCTATGGCCTTTAGCAAAAACCTGGAAAGTTTTTGTATTGTTCTCCCCACATTCCAACCAAATTGCTCTGCTCTTCAAACGCCATTTGGCCTAAGTTTCACCAAATATAGATATCTTCCTCTTTTCAAGTTCAAAGAGAAGATCTCTTGATTCGACCAACTCATAGCCTTCAGCCTCATGGGAAGCAATATCATGTAGTTTGATATCAATCTCCCTTAGATCTGCCTTTTTCCTTTCCAAAGCCCACACTTATGTTTTTTATTCTATACTTTTCAGGATTTGAACAAACTGCTTTCCAACAGATAACCCAGAGTGTGGCAAAAAAGGAGAACACATACATTTTACCATCTCCACAAAGGATACATCCTTCAACCAATTTGGGTTCGTTTTGAAGGGGCATGCAAGCTTACAGGTGGCTCCTTTGATTTCAAGGAATATGGGAGAGTGATCAAATGCCCCTCCGACTCCAACCCATTGTTTAATGAACATAAATTGGTCCATCAAGGCTTTCGAAACAAGGAACTAGTCCAACCTTTTGGTTATAAGATCCATACCCGACTGCTTATTCCTCCAAGTGGTGGGAAGTTTCACAGGTTCCACATCTATGAGGGACCTATTAATAAGACAGTCTTGGAAATAATCAACCCAAGGATCATTGTTTGCTCAATCTCCCTAGGACTCAGAACCTACCACAATTTAAAAAGGGCTTGTTGAAGAACGATTCCCAAAATGGTTCCATGTTTTCAGTAGGACTGTATACATTGAGTAAGGAGAGAGAACTGGCTACAAAGCCCCACATCAATGCTCCAAGAATTAAGAAGTTTAAAGAGACGATAAGACCATCCCACCGGCAAACCCCCCGAACGACCAGCGGCATCAATTGCTAGAAAGCTCCAACCTCACAAGAGACTTTCAAGGCTCTACACAATAGTAGCACCAACACCCAAAGTCTCTTGAAGGAAAATAACGCTGAGGGATTCGAACTCGATAATGTGTTTAAGAGCGAGTCTTTAGTGGAGACTTGCTAGACCCCAGCAATTAAAAGATAAAAATTTCATAATGGCACATTCTAGGACGTTGTAATTGCTCTTTGAATAGAAGATTGTCTCCCAAACGACCATATTGACCTTGACGTGCTCCTACCCTTTGGTAATATTGGATTTTCTACAATGAACTTTGATATTCGGGCAAGAGATTTGGAATTGTCCTAACTCCAAATCTAAGGGTTTATGAAAACGACCATTTCAACGAGGACAGAGGTTATATGAAGAAGGATCATCTCGCGATAAACAAGAGAATGATTTGAGGGAGTGGTAACAAGGGAAGATAAGTCACATTAGATCAGAGAGAAGGGGCAATGTGCATGAGAGGGGGATGAAAAAGTGGTATGCAATGACAACAGAGGGGTCGATAAAGAGGAGGGAGAAGAGATATTGTTAATCACCACCTGTGGGTAGTGTATATACGATAAAAAATTTCTCCTAGATTGTCCTTAGTCGACAGCCCCTTGCAGCCACCAGATAGCTCGATGCGCCATTGTCTCCGCCACTTCAGCTAGCCATGTGGTCTCTCGCCTACTTGTTATGATTGTTTGAAGGTGGGCCTCCCGACCCCAAAGGTATGGATTTTCATTGGTATTGTGGAGTAATTTTCCTTACTTGTCATGGCCACTTTTGGGCATGGATTAGTGGGGGGATTTGGCAGAAAGAGTTGGTTAGGTTTGTATTCTTGTCTCCACTGCCCGATTTTGTGGTTACCCTTGTATCCTAGTCTCGTGGGATCTCCTTTACGGGCCATTAGCTTTAGGGTTGGCACTACTGGGGAAATCTTGATTTTGGTTGCGCGGTCCCGCTTCCCGACAACCCCCTTCCACTAATTTTAGCCCCATTCATCTATTTTCCCATCAGGGTCCACATGTGTCTACTACATCCACATAGGGTTAGCCTCCCCCTCCCCTTGTCCACACCTTGGGTCGAGCCTGGAACGATGCCCCAAAGGTTGATGCAGCTAAAAAGAAAATAAAAAGCATAATTTAGCCACTCTCAACAGGAAATGTACCACAAAATGGAAAAGATGGTCGGGACATACAAATTTAGCACGTAGGCAAAATCCAAACATGAGCTCTACCCCTTTATCCATGGCCATCACCTTGGTTTCTATGGACCCTGGATGAGCCCCCTCTATCATTAAAGAACCCATCATTCTCCCAAACCCTGGTGGGCGATGATTTGCCCCACCTGAAGGGGGTATCCACTGCTAGATACTACACATCATGCTCTCATCCCCTGGAGCCCCGAGCAATTATGAAGAAAAATCAATCAAAGGCAAAAGGCATATGAAGAAGGGTGGAAAAACAAAGGTCGAGGTAACTCATGTACCACGATTTGCTCCCTCCTACACTCATATACCCAAGTGTGGGCTTCTCTTATTGTAGCTACCCTTGTACCATGTGATATGGTCTAGATGATTCCCCTAATCCCCACTTTGCTCCATTACTATGTCATTTGCCACCTACCATTTGAGGGGTGTAGCATGGATATGTCACCCCCTTTCAAGGTTGAAACCACCTAATAGGGTCCTTGATTAACCCCCTATTGAGCTTGGAGACACTTGTACATGCCAAAGTCCACTATGGAAGGGCGTGCCACCATGAAGTGACCCATTGAACCTGTGACTTGTAACCTCGTTTACTTGATTATTCTAATGATTTGTTGTATTGGAGGGCAAGGGGACGCATTGGACCTTATGCAAGATTGCAGGTGGGTCTTCATTTGGGGCTTGGTCTCCCTATACAAGCTCCTAGCCCTCCAAAAGGCCACATTAGCACTAGTAGGATGAGCGTTGAGCGCCATTGGCCTCCACCATAGCAGAGATTACTTCATGGATCCCCAGCAGCACCCATTAATTGCTCTAGTTCCACCTTTTGGATGAGGACGATGCTCTAGCTCTAGAATAGAATGGATTTTATTAGACATCCAAAAGGAGAAATGGTATTTGGCATGAAGAAGCTACACATTTAGGATGTTATGCCCTTGCAAAAATTAAAACATAAAAGTATAAAGTTACGAGGCTAATGAGCAAGAGGGAAGTAGGATACCACTAATTGTAAATCCTATACAAGTCTTAGAACACTTAAATGGGAGCTAAGTCATTTGGTTCAACAAATTTTAAGGTTGAAATTTGAAACTCGCCGAACCTAAAACCAAGTACAATTTGTTCGTTTAAATTTGCCACACATAATGGCAAACTTCAAAATGAACACAAATGCAAACCTAAAAATATTTTATTAAATTTGGTTTTTATTCGTTTAGTAGGTTCAACTAGGTTTAATTCTTTTTTTAAACAAGGACTAACACCTAAGTTCTAAACACCACTAGCATTCTAATTCCATTTCTTCTTTATTGTGGCCCACCTCCATCGATTCTTAAAGCCTTTGTTGGTGTTGTGACTAGGCTCACGACTTTGTAACTTGAGAAGCTCAAACTCGACAGAATGACTATATGTCTAACATTGCCTATTTTGGTTTGATTGTTTGCAGTGGTGAATCAGGGACTGTTGAGATCTACACAATAACCACGCATAACATGTCAAGCCGCCAACGCAAGGATTGTGTAGACAATTAAAGTCAAAATCGTAGCTATATAAGAAAGAGAAAAAATAATATATATATATATATATATATATATATATATATAACTTAAGATTTTTTATAATCATAGTTTAAATTCATATAACTTGTTTATTCATAACTATAGTTATATATAATAATATATAAATTTTAATATATTTATAAAATTAAGTTATAAATGTCGGACCGATTTTGGGCCAAAAACAGTCGGACCGACCGGTTCCGGTCCAGTTATGATAACATTGAGTAGCACTCGACGTTCTTTACTCAACAAACAGATCTACTAATGTTCAACATGTATATCTGATGACAAACCCTAGCAGCATAGAGATAGATCCACAAGAAGTCTCTTTTGCATAACCACTGTTCTAATCAGATGTCACTAAACTTCCTCTACCTTAGCCCAATAGCAATTCTTACTATCACAACACTCGACGCAATACTTTTGTCAATGTTATCGTTGTCACTACTGCCTCTTGCTCTCATGCACAATCCAATGTGCCACAAGTTTTTCCAATGTCCAGCCTTAAGTTGTCTCAACGGCTGCCACAAAATCATGCAAGCCCTTTCTGCAGTCTCAAACCCTAGATCAACAATATGTAAGTGAACTACCAACTTAACAACCTCCATTGAGTCTTACTAACCACTGTGCATATAAATAATGGAATGCCTGAAATGTATCACTCAAGTCCAGCTTGTTTGCTTCAATCTTTGCTCAAGATATGGTTGGTTGATTTTTCCACGGCACTAGAGAATCAGGTTTTAATCTAAGATCTCGATCACAAGCACTTTCCACAGCAGAATATCATACAGCAATGAATCAACTGAGTGCACAAGACAATTTTTCAACCCAAAACTTGTTATATTACAAATCTTAATACAACAAACATAGGGATCTCGTACCAGGAATCATGACCCTTACATACAACCCTGATACAAGGAAAACTAGGGCTTGGAGTCAACAACTATGACTACCAATATTTCTCTAAACAAAGTAGACTTGACTTACTTGCTGAAGGAGAGCTCTACTCAGCCCTTTCGGTCCACGTACCTTGAACACTTCTGACAAGTCCTTTGCCACCTCTTCTACTGCTCACAAGACTTTAGAATGCTTGCATCTTTAGCTGACTAAACTACCAATATCAATGATCATTGCTCCTCCAATGTCACTCAACTTTGGCCAATAGAATTATGCTCTCTAGTTGCACACCTGCTTGTCCAAGATAGTCAACTCATACAGTCGTCAAAAATGCCCGCTTCTTGTCAGTATGCTGCTCCAAAGATGACCCGACTTAGGGCTTGCAATTCTTCCCTCACAAAGTCCAACAAACTGATTGATCTAGGGCTTAACAAATAACCCACTTAACTGACTTTTGCTCCTTTAAAATATCAATCCTTAAGGCTTCAAGGACTGCCCCCTTAACTGTGAGAAATATACTCCTTGTCCACAATACTTAGGGCTTCTTCTCAACCAGTAATAGCCCACAAAGAAACATGTTCATAGGATGCCTTCAAATTGTTTGTTCAAACACACTTAATGAACAGACCCTAAACAATACTACCATCCCTTGCAATCGTCAAGTCAAAATACCTTATACTGATGTAAACTCCATACTTTTAAGGTCACAGTTCTATGGCAAAGGAACTGATATTTCTGATCCTCTTTAGGGCTCTTGCGGTTGCCTCAGTGGTGCCCTAAACTCTGACTCAAATTCTCCTATTTACCCTCGCAAACCTCCTCTTCTCTGTTGTACCTTCACCTATCTCAATCCCTTTTCACAACTTCAGAATAGGTACAATAACCCCTTGTCCAGCGTCCAACAAGGGACTCGGCCCTACACCGAGTTACAGAAGAAACTCAGCTCAAAAAATAGAGATTGTTGTCCAACTTATGCCTAGAACCACACTTGTAAACTTAGCTAGTAGCTCTCCTTCACTACCTAGATCAGAACACAAGAAAAGATACAAAACTCGCCCTTTTCTCCAACTCAGCTAGGCTCCTTAAGACTGTGGCAACCTTAGACTTGTTCTTTCTCTTGATTGAATTGCTCTTGGATGGATGACAATGAGCTTAACCTTGTCTTCTTTTTATAGTGTTCTAGGTGGGTTTCATTAGCCACCTAAGGTCAAACCACTTCATCAAAGCCAACGTAACAATTTGTTTAAAAACCATAAAAACATAAGACAAATTTATTTCACTCAACCAACGCCACATCATTGAAGCCTTAGGTGCCCCTCAGCCCTTATGAGTGCCACATGCTCTCAATGATCAAACCATCAAATTCTCCACTTGGGTACACTGCCCACAAAGCCCTTTTGTGGGTCAACTTCTCCCAAACCCAGTACCTTGGGGATGTGGGAGTACCGCCCAAGCTCCACAAATCAACACTTCCTCTTAGCAAGGGAGGTACTTCCACCACTCAAAAGTATCTCATCATCATCATCAGCGACACTAGCCCAATCTTTGGCATTCACCACTGCAGGAT
Organism: Pinus albicaulis; assembly: GCA_034641835.2. NCBI lineage: Eukaryota > Viridiplantae > Streptophyta > Pinopsida > Pinales > Pinaceae > Pinus > Pinus albicaulis. Next base: position 687,933,411 of record CM076575.1, read on the forward strand.
ACCTTGTAGAATGAACCACACTCTTCTCGATAGTGTCTCTGCCACTAGAACCTTCCTGCTTCTTCCTTTCCTGATAGGCCTTCAAGCCATCCCACAATTCCTTCTTACCAACAAAAATCTCCTTGCTTCCCACTGACCATGCACTCTTCTTGGGTTGTGAATTCTACCTCTAAACCCGCATACTCTCACACAAACTCGACTCTCTCTAAGTCTCAGGAACTTGCTTCTTCTCATGATTTATAGGCTTGTCCGTTAACCAATATAGACCATGCTCCCTAACTCTAATGATCACTCCAGCAAAGTTAGAGCCTTTGGGCCCGAGTCTCGCTTTCCCATCCTAGAAAATTACCTCAAAAACCTTTGTCTCGGTCACTGAGACAGATAACACGTATTTGAGCTCTTGTACCCATAATACATCTTGAACTCACAACAACCTACTTGACTTCCATCCTGAATGGCACAACACAAGATCCTCTTATTGCTTTTTTACTCTTGTCACCAACAACAATGTGACACTTTGAGCCCCATTCAGTAAGAGTCCCAAACACTTCACACAAATATGTCAAATGTTTCGATGCCCCACTGTCCACATACCATGCAACCTCGTCAATGGAAATCTCAAACAAATGAGAAACTAGAGCAAAATCCTCGCCCTCGAACCTTCTAGAGAGGTCATCTAGCTCAAAAGAGGTAGCAACACCAACTACCTCCTTCTCCTTCTCATTGTCTCCCTTCTTCTTCAGTGTACACTTGCTCAAATAATGACCATATTTGCCACAGTTATAACACTTCAGCTTGCTCAAGTCCACCTTTTCCTTGCCCTTCATCCTCCCTGCAATAGCCATGTTATTAACAAAAGTCTTCTTCTTGTGAAGGTCCTCAACACACAGTTCTTGAATGAAGTCATCCCACAACCTATTCCAATCTAGCAGCTTCTCACAAGCGACAATCCCTTTGATGAACGGCTTCCATTCCTCAGTAAACCCTTTCAAAGCAGTCCTCACCAGCTCAAAATCTGAAACAGTTTCACTGATGGCAGCAAGCTCATCTCGAACTTGAGAAAGACTCCTCAGATACGAACCACACCTTTACCATTCGTCGTCTTGGTGTTCTTCAACTTATCTCTCAATACCAATAGCAGTTCTCGTTTTTATTCTAGAACAGATCTTGAAGAGCTTTCCACATCTCATGGGCAGTGTCAGCCCTCTAATTTCTCTCCTGCTCCTCCAAAATAATCAACTCATAGGGTCCTCAATTCTGCCCTCTTATTGTCATTCTGCTGCTCCAAAGATGACCTGACTTAGGGCTTGCAATTCTGCCCTCGCACAGTCCAACAAACTGATTGATCTAGGGCTTAACAAACATCCCACTTAACTGACTTTTCTCCTTTAAAATATCAGTCCTTAAGGCTTCAAGAACTGCCCACTTAACTGTGACAAATCTACTCCTTGTCCACAGTACTCGGGGCTTCTTCTCAACCACTCACAGTCCACAAAGAAACCTGTTCATAGGCTGTCTTCAAACTGTCTGTTTGAACACACTTAATGAACAGAAACTAAACAATACTTCCATCCCTTGCAATCATCAACACAAAGAGACAAGTCAACATACCTTAAACAAGTCAAAATCTCTGCTTGAATTGATTTACTCAAGAAAAATGTTGTAAATCTCAAAGTCTGGGATTTTGTTTTGACTATATGATGCCAACGACATGTTCACACGTCCACGCTCCCTATATCCGGTTTGAGTGGGATCCCATAGCAAACCTAAAAGTTTCCCAAGTATATATGTCTGAAAATGACACAATGCCTCCCGCATACTAAGGAAAGATTCTTTTATTGAGCGAAAAGAAGACTAGTTTCAATTAACACAGATTATATAGCAAATTTAAGATGGGTAGCAACTTTAAGATGATGTTGCTTCTCTTGCCAACAGATATATAAAATTTCAAAAGAACCATTGCAACCTTAATAAAAATGTCAAGACCACTTAACGTGTTACACCACTAACATCAAAGCCAAAAAAGCACCCCCCTGTAAGGCATTTATGCATAAAACACAGCCATTCTAAAACAAAGCCGAAGGTAAGAAAATTAGAACCAGAAAATTACCAATTGATGATAACAATAATTACAGAACTCTGAAGCATTGTAATATCAGGTGAACGCAACAGGTCCAACATGTGCCCTAAGTTCTTGTTTGCTTCCTGGCCTAGCAATCCTGGATCCAGAAGAGGATGTCCTCCAACCAACCATGATATATTAAATGTTCTCAACTTGCCTGTTTATATGGAAACAACGCATATCAGTCTGACAGTTAAAACGTTCAGTGAGCATTCGCACATAAATATCTTGAGGATCACAACACAGGATATTATGTAAGAGAATTATTTGGCAAAAGCCTACGGAGCACATATAGTTCAAGGGAGTAAATTCTACTTGTATGCCTCATCCTCTCTTAAATGCAAACAGACCAAAAAGAGATATTATTGTACCATCACTGTTTTGCTGGGGAAGTGGTGGTTGAGATCCATTTGGATCCGGTGTGAAAAGTAGAATTGTTATCTCTACAAATTTCACTGCTAACAATTTTACTCCATCTGTTCCTGGCTGCAGTACAGACAAGAAACCAATCAACAACCATAGATCTTGAAGGAGCCCAAAAAATAGAAAACCTTCAAATAGAAACTAATGATTTACCTGAAAAGCAAATGTGTAGACTGCATCCCTGAATTTTAACATCCATGACCATAATTCCTCAAGCCATTTATCCAACTTACCTGAATGGACAATCTGGATTCCCCCAACATATAAATTAAATGTGGACAATATCGATTCAAAACTTACAGTAAGAAAAAAATAGAAAATTAGAGCAAATCCATTGATAAAGTATGGCTGCAAATGACAAACAAGGAACTATATTTTAATGCATTATTACTCACATTGGTGGGATTAATACAGCCCCTACAAATATTAGATCTGCTCACTTCAATGGAACTAGTTTCAAAATTAATAGCCAACTACCAAGTTTTGTGTTTCAGTTTGTTCTTACTATGTCATTTCCATTCTTTTATGTCAGTATACATTCTTTTAAAACTCTCAATGACTATCAAGATACCGACCAACTAGATAATGAAAGATCAGATTTGTTTGTTGGTAGGTATTGGTGGGCAGCCTTTTGGCTTGTCGTCAGGATTATGCTTGACTATTTGGTTTGTCTCCTTAGCTTTTTCTTTTAAAAAGATATTTTGGTTTCTTTTCAGTTAGCCTTTTAGATAGTTTTTATTTTTATCGTTCTTGCAAATGTTGTTCTGATTTTAGTTGTTTATGGACTTAATTATTTTTATTTCATTATTTTGTTTGTTATCTATTTGGTTTGTTATTTCACCAGCTTTCTTGGATCCAACCCACTCTTTTCCAAATGTTTTCTTTTTCCTTCTGCAGTTAGTATTTATTATTGTGTGTTTGCCTTTGAAGTTTCAACTGGTTATCTTTATATATCTATATTTCCTGACAGACTGCAATTAATCAGTTTTAAATGTTGAAATATATACTATCCATGTTTCTCTAAAAAATCTCTCAAACTGCAAAAGCCTAAAATTACAAAAGGAAAATGTTAAATTTCAGACCATACATAGCAGAACTTAGGTAGTTTAAAAACTGAACCTCAATCAAAGAAGTAATCTCCGAGTACTTTATTCGACAAACATGTATTGCTGGAAATTACAAACAGCAAACTGAAACTGAATGGAAGAAATACACTGCAATAGATCAAAACTGAGAATTGCTAATCAAGACAATGATACACCCTGCATATCCGTTATAAAATAAGACATAAGGTGAAACTGAATGTAGAACATGCAATGGTTCACCCTCATGCATGGATAGATCTCCTGGGAATAGAGGAAGAATATTGGAGTTAAGTAACTACATGATATCCAATACCAAATTCACCTAGATAACCACAGCCCCTCCCATAATAGACACAATATTCATCCAATGCAGTCTCATGCATGCACAACTCCCAAGACTAAGTGCATCGCTCATGCAGCATGCCCTAGCTCATACAGAACTATGCCATCTAAAGATAGCAGATGCATGCAAGCTCCATGTATGCATACTCAACCACTGACTAACTATAGAACTTCTATGTGACTCTACTATACCTTAATCAATAAACCCTACTCATCATTGTAGACTGCAAGCTGCTGCACACAGATTGACACCAGAAAACTCAGCTGGAAAGAACTGGGAACAACAGGTAAACTCTAACAGAAAAAAGCCATCAGTATTGTCCGTGACATTTTCAATGCATATTGTTGCAATTGGCTGCCATGGCCTGAATTGAAAGCCAGGTTTAAACTAGCAAGCCTAGACAGGCTGATTGTTGATAGGATGGGCATTATCTTGGATGCTCTTTTTAACTGATTTGGGATTTCAAGCTCCCAAAGCTTGGTAGAAAGACTAGAAATGGAACAATCCTAAGTTGCACAAAATGTGGGAATGTCTGGATTTTTCCGAAAAAGGAAAATTGCCTCTCCGACCACCCCCCCCCCCCCCCAAAAAAAGGGGTAAGCAGGGGAAACATAGTATAAAAAAAATAAAAAATAGATATCTTAACACTCACAGATGACTAGAGGATGGAAAGTTCTATAGCTTGGTGGTCTTGACTAATGCCAATCCCACACCCTCATACAAGATAGAATCTAGATGTAACACTATAATCCAGACAACCGTGAAATCCTGAAAAGTGTTAGGTACACTGAATTCTGAATGGGACATGAAATTTGACTTTCTCCATATAAAGTCCAACGAGTTTGGAACCACTTTCAAACATGCTAAAACAAAATGGTAATGTTAAAAATTTAAGTAGAAGGATAGAAAAGGTAAGGTAAAGGAGAACATGAAAAAGGTAAGATAAAGGAGAATGTCAATGTTTATTTTAAGAATTTAAAATTACAAGTCATTACTGAGGCGACAAACTCCTCATAGCTCAATCCCCTATGGTCAAAGGGTCAATGGCATGGACAGGGTGATAATTTCATATGGATTCCACACCACTCATTGGCACCTAGGTGGGCCCAGAAACTTACAAAAAAGCACCTGAAATGCTACTGGAAATAACTAAAACATCTTGGAAACACTGCTGACGATACCATACAGTGTTTCTAGATTTGGAAATCTCATATCATATATGGTGTGACTGACTAAGTTTCCAAGACATTTCATACCTTGTTTGGTGTTTCTGGGTGTTTTGAGCACTGGGACATGGCCAAACTAGGCATTTCCTGCAACCTAAAACAAAGCCAAGGCAGCTGATGGTGAAAAATGCCGCTGTAACAAACCTATTTTCGATGATCAATCAAATTCTTTCCACAGCTGAAGTCTCAACAAAAAGGCTTGCTTCTTACAACTTTGCAGTGTCTAGAAATCAGTGAGGCCGCAGAAAGACCACCTTTTCCTGGTCCCTCATTTTTGGGGGCTTGGATCTTGATAAGAGATTAATTGCCTAAGGCATTCCTAAGTTTCAGTATTCTTTATGGAATTGGCCTGAAAACTTTAAACATTTCTTCGAATAATGTCTATATATGCAAAGGCTTCATCAAATTGTTTTCACCAAATTCTGTGGTCATCTGGTGAATTCCTCCTTGACTCCATTTCCTAGAAAATCACCCTCACATGAATTAAACTTCCTCAGGTTGTTCAGTTTTGCACAACATGGCACTGGGCAGCTAATCAAAATAGAAGTGTTTTTCCTCATTTGGAAGAAAACGAAGGATGCTATATTTAATGAAGCACAGACTGTTAAGAATTTCTCCGAGTATGACAACTTGCTAATTCGCACTCATCTATACAGGCAAATAATTGTGCAGGTGCAGAAAGTAGAGTTAGATATGGCGCACTTCTGCCAGTGATAGAAGTATTCGGGTCTGCCCCTTACACCATGATCAGAGAGTTGCTTGTCAACTCTCCAGCACATTGAACTCATTCCAGACGGGCTATACAAGAACGAAGATAGTGTTTGTACAGCTGGCCTCAACCATGCCAGAGTGATAAATATCCACAACTTACTTTTGCAATGTCTAAGACAGAGAAGCCTTCAGAAAAATCTAAGCAACGAAATGATTGTAATGGGCTAGTCATTTCAAATCCTGAACCAACTAATAATCAATGTGGTCTCACACCCAAGGACCACTATTATCCCTGGATAGATGGGGGGCCTATCCCAGACCCATTTAAAATAGAAAGCTCATTTGTAACCCAGACAATTCAGAATTGGACTATGGCAACAAGCCGCTGGCAAAGAACCTGCAGTTCAGTTAAAAGGCCACAACTTAAGGAAAACTTTCACCTGAAAAGTTCAGTTAAAAATTGATAAAAATCTCTCTACTTTTGAAAATTGATAAAATATTATTTCCAGTAATCTCTCTTCCAAGAACAGTATCAATTCTCTACAGAATTGGTATAAGTACTGGGTGTGAAATAGTAAAAAAATCCTTTGTCACATACAATCCTATCGATGTGTACAAATGGCTCAGTCAGAAACTAGCTTTAAATGCAACAATACAATTATAAATAAAGTTTTGGGACTTTCTAGAATTTCTACTTGCTTATACAAGCCTTGAACAAAATTTGGAATGCCCCTCTGGAGCCAAAGGTCATTTTTGTATGGTCTTTGTTGCATGGTGGCCTCACTCTTGCCCAGCATCTGTAATATCTTAACATAGCCTTTGCACATGTGCTTTCTATGGCCAGCTTGTAACTCAAATATCCTTTTTGATTTTCCGGGAAGGCAAAAGTGGCTTGGAATTGAGCCATGGATCTCTATGGTCACTTTTCACCAGGTCCAGTTACTTGGAAGGCCACACCACTGGGCAATAACAGAATCTGCACTATTAAATGTGGAGAATTGTTTTCACCACTGGAAATACTGTAACAATATTAAATTCAAGAGTTGAGATATTGATCAAAAATTTTCTTGAGCAGATAAAGAGGCGATCATGTATAATTTATGTCCACAGACTGAGAGTTGAGATATTGACCAAAAATTTTCTTGGTCTGATAAAGTGGTGTCATGTATAATTTTACCCACAGACTGAGCCTCAAGTTCACTAGGTGACCATGGACTTAAACATCCTTGCGAAATGTTTTATTACTAGGACAGGGTGTCTTGTACAATGAGCAGGGTCTTGTTAAACCCCTGCCAAGGCTTTATCGCCAACGGCCTCTCAGCTTTCCACGAAGGATCAAGCCAACATCAACCACAATCAACGGGCAAACAAGTTCACAAAAAAACAAGGTATTACCAAAGTTGGTTGTGTGGCCACCACAGAGAGAGCCAACATCAGACACTGACAAGTTCAATGATGGGTGGGACCTCTTAGATCTAAGGCAGCCCATGAAACTTAATGAGGATCCTCACCCTTCAACAGCAGCAGTGGCTCAAAAAGCTTAAATATATGGTCCACGATCATGTTTGTAACCCTTCAAGGACTCCATCAGAGAGATGAATTTATATGTAATATCAACTTTCAATCGGAAGGTCAGCCTTAACTTGATGTCAATTGGATTTAAGTAGTTGCTCAACAGGGAATGACCTGCTGTCATATGATATATTTTTAATATTTAATAAATCATAAGAGGCGTATGTCACAAAAAATTGCATCAGCTCATAGTGTTTTACAACGCTAAGCTACAAAATAGTCTGCACACTGTTGTCAGGTCTGTTTGAAGGGAAAGTTTGTTGTCTAGTTTCTGTGACATAGTTATCATTTTTGTGATCACTTAGTAATTGTGTTTTATATTCAGATATTTAACAGAATAAAGCTGTCATGTTACATATTGGGTGCACATACATGACTGACTAGTTGTAGTCTTTGTTGCTCATTGAGTACACTGTACCTCATCAGAAGCACATTTCCGAATAATTTTCAAGTAACTCAATTTTCAAGAAGCCAGCTGTCAAATATAACCACCTAACAACTTGTTCCCCTAGAAAGTGGTCAACACTATTTCCAAAATTGTTAACACCACTCTTCTCTCTGATGTCTTCTGAGCAATCATTCTTCAATCAATCTGTAGTGTTGCCTTAAATTAAGGCAGCAAGTGAGCATAATATTGTCTGCCTTCAAGAAATGAAAAAATCTATGATAATAATATAACAGGGTTACAAGAGTTGTTAAAATTGGACAACTAGGTCCAAACTCCATGTTGTGATGCTCAGATGAAGATACCAATATTTTTATTGGGTTCCTCTTTCAGAGAAGTGTAAGATCGATCTAAAATTGATCTTAATCCAATGAGCAGAACATTTATTTTGAATTTATTTTTAATAATTTCAAATATGTGCAGGTCGACCTTAAGGTTTTACACACCCAGCAAATGTGTCACACACCTCAGTGATTGATATAAACAGAGTCAATGTTGGAGGACATTTCACTCATCTCATCCTCACACATCATCTCTCCTCTTCTGATTGGTTTGAGCTCCTTGGAGGCAGTTTCAGTTCACACGTGGGAAAGAAGGACGAAGACGTTGCTATTGCCGTTGTTGTTGCCGTTGTTGCCGTTGTTGCTGCCGTTGTTGCCGTTGTTGCTGCCGCTGGGGCAGCGTTGACTTTTCTGGGGTTGACTTTGAGTTGACCGTGTGGTTGTTTTGAGGGTTGTTGTGACACATGCTAGGTTGGCTGACCAAGGAGACTTTGCTGGTTGAAGCATCATGTTGACCGCCGTAACGCACCACCACATTTTTCTGTTTCTGGCTTGTCTTCTATAGATCCACTGGTATGTTCTATCAGCATTTTAATTGATTGTTTATGTGATTGTTGTAGTGAAAAGTAAAGTTGCATCAAGCATAGAACATCTACATAAATTTAAATGGTATCAAAGCTGAGGTGAAGACAAGCCCTAATTTATAGCAATCACTGAAGAAGAAAATGGGTTCCACAAACTATGGCTTCAAGGAGTATGACAAATTGACTGGAAAGGATGACTTCCATGCTTGGAAGATGATACTAGATCTCAAATTGGAAGACCAAAATGTCTTGGACTATGTGCAGGGTAAAATCCAAGAACCTCCATCCACTGCTACTGCTGCTGCCAAAACAAAGTACAAGAAGGGGGAGATCAAAGCAAAGCTAATGATCAGGGAATCCATTCATAAAAAGTCTGGTGGCCTACATCTCTGAGTTGGGCACATCCAAAGAGATGTATGATAAATTGATTCTCATGTTCAAGGCCAACAATGTGAATCAAGTACTATTCTTCAAGAATCAATTGAAGAATCTGAAGAAAGGCAGGGATGAGTCTATCCAATCATACTTTCTGAAGCTGACCGAGATCGGCAACAATTTGTTGGCTATTGGGGAGACAATAGCTGATCGAGAGATGGTACTCACCTCACTTGGAGGGCTCCCATCCGAATGGCATGTGTTCAACACTACCATTCTCAATAATAATGTGATACTTGACTTTGACGATCGAAATGCGTTCAAGAAGAGACAAGAATGAAGGAGTATGAAAATGAAGGGAATGCTGCCTACATTGCTCATTCTAGAAAGAAGAACTTTGGTGGTCCAAAGATCAAAGGAAGAGCAAGGGCACAAGGAAAGAAGGGCATGTGTTACACTTGTCATAGGCCAGGTCACTATGCTAGAGAATGTCCTTTCAAGAAGGATTCTCCCGATGGTGATGACAATCAAAGGAACAACAGGTTCAAGGGAAAGAGGAAGGCTCCCTTTGGCGGAAATGATCAACCTTTCAAAAGGTCAAGAAATTCCAGGAATGAGGAATCAAATGTTGTTGATAAAAGAAATGAATTCATTCTTGTATATGCCCTCTCTGCTGCATCTCCACTCGACATTATGGATGTCTGGTTGATAGATAATGGTGCCTCAAGGCACATCAGTGGCTTCAAGGAAGCACTCCCTGATATGGTTGAGAAGGATATCAATCTGGAAATTATCCTTGGAGATAATGCCACATATCCCGTGAAAGGGACAGGGACTGTGACCCTCCACTTGTCTCAAGGTCAAGTCCTCCGCTTGAATGATGTAATCTATGTACCTAATTTGAATAAGAACCTTGTGTCTATATCGGCCATGGAAGACAAAGGTTTCAATGTGGCATTCACTGATGGGAAGGTGCACATGTGGAAGAAGAGCTTCAAGAAAGCTATCACGTTTGGGTCTAGAATTGATACACTCTACCAAGTTGGAGGAAGTCCACTGGGAGCAATGACATGAGATGCTATCCGACAGACCGATAATGGCACTAAATATGAGACGAACGAGTTCAAGAACTTTTGCAGAGGAGCCAGCATCAAGAGGGAGACCACAATGTTTGTGGGCTACAGCGAAACTTCGAAGGCCTATAGATTATATGTGCTTAGTCAAAGGGAAGTGGAGATATGCCACGATGTCACCTTTGACGAAGATACTTCCCTGAGGAAAGTAGTCAATCTTCTGAGATTTGAGGAAGATCATGAAGCAAGGTCTGGAAATCAAGAAGAACCGAAGGATGAAACAATGCCTGATGTTGAAGAACCGATGGACCCAATTGATCCACCTCCTTCACTGGGAAAGAGACCATCATGGCTCAGGGACACTCTCGAGGATGCTGAGGGACATGCAACCCAAAAAAGGGGGACATCCCGTGAAAGCAAGAAGTCGAGTAGATACCAAGGGTATCTAGCAACCATGAGTACTATTGTACAATCTGAGCCTGGATCTTTTGAAGAAGTCGTAAAGCATCAAGTCTGGAAGGCTGTTATGCATGAAGAGTATGAGTCCATTATGAAGAATGATGTCTGGGATGTGGTTCCCAGACCGAAGGACAAAGCAATTGTCACCTCGAAATGGCTCTACAAGATCAAGCATGGATCTGATGGAAGTGCTGAAAAATTCAAGGCAAAATTCGTTGCCCGTGGCTTCTCTCAAAAGGTAGGCATAGATTATGATGACATATTTGCACCTGTGGCCCGATACACCACCATTCGATCTATTATAGCCCTTGCTGCTACACAAGGATGGAGTCTTCATCAAATGGATGTGAAGACCACATTTCTGCATGGTGCGATAAAAGAAGAGGTATATGTGGAGCAACCTCTAGGAGTTCGAAGTCCAGGATCGGGACACCCATGTCTGCAGGTTGAAGAAAGCCCTCTATGGGTTGCAGGAAGCACCCAGAGCTTGGTACGAGAGGATAGATAGCTACTTAATGAAGTTGGGCTTCACTCGAAGTAATGATGATCTGAACCTTTACTTCTAGGTTGTCAAAGGGAAGCCTCTCATTCTGGTGTTATATGTGGATGACCTCTTCCTGACAAGTGCTGACCCTCTCATTCATCAGTGCAAGAGGGAGCTCGCTGCTGAGTTCGAGATGAAGGACCTAGGACTGACGCACTATTTCCTAGGCCTGGAGGTCTGGCAGAGACATGGCAAGATTTTCCTTTCTCATGGAAAATACATTGTGAAGCTTTTGGAAAGATTTAGTATGGTGGACTATAAGTCCGGGTCGACACCATGGAGCTCAACTTTAAGAAGTTGAGTGGCAGCACTGCTAGGCCCGTGCTAGCAAATCCTACTGAGTATCTTCAACTCGTAGGGGCCCTGATGTTCTTAGTGAACACCCGTCCGGACGTATGTTGTGCAGTGAACACTTTGAGTCAACACATGGTTGATCATAACATTCACTGGGTTGGTGCCAAGAAACTCTTAAGATATCTCTGGGGCACGATAGACCATGGGCTGAGATACACTGCCGAGAGCATGACACTCCTTGGATATACTGATGCTGATTGGTCTGGCAGTGTGGTGGATCGCAAGGGCACATCTGGATGCTGCTTCGCACGTAGATCTGCTTCGGGCAAGAAACGAAAGTCGGTAGCCTTGAGCACCACTGAGGCCAAATACATTGCAGCATGTATGACCTGCTATTAAGTCACTTGGTTGTGAAAGCTCTTCAGTGAGTTGTTCGAGCATGTGCTAGATGCCACCGTTATCCTTTGTGATAACCTGAGGGGGATTCGTTTGTCATAGAATTCCATGTTCCACGAACGATCCAAGCATGTTGATGGCTCGTACCACTTTATCCGGGATATGGTACAGCGAGGCGCTGTAAGGCTCGATCATATAGGAACTGATGAGCAAGTCGCAGATATTCTCACAATGCCCTTGGGGAAGGTCATGTTCCTAACCTTCCGTGAGAATCTTGGAATCGTGGAACGACCCTATTCTGAGGGTCCTGTTGGACGATGAGCTCTTGGAGCTTTGGGGGGCCTTGGGGATAGTTCCTCGGAGCTATAAGCACACACGGGGCTAGGCTTACCGAACCTTGCAGTGCTTCTACCCCACCTTTATGATATTTGAGTAGGTTCACCTCTCATGATCTGTGCCCCGTATGCATCCTACCCACTGAGTTCCAAACTCATGGGAAGTTACCTCTCATTTGGCCAATGAGGTGGGAAAAGCTAGAGACTAGTAGCAAATACTGATGGACGCATCAGAGATTGTCGTACTCTCTATCTAGGATGCCACGTGTCCAACCACTTGATTTGGGATCAAGTCTAGTGAGGTTTCGAACCTCCTACTGACTTCAGGTCAGATGAACCAACTTCGGGTTGGTATGTGACTCTTTGAGTCCATGTGAGGTTTCGAACCTCCAACTGACTTCAGGTCAGTGAGACTAACTTCGGGTTAGTATATATGACTCTCTTGAGTCCAAGTGAGGTTTCGGACCTCCTACTGACTTCGGGTTGGTATGAGACTCTTTGTGAGTCCTATAGAGGTTTCAAACCTCTTGGCAGAATCTGTCAGTCAGGAATGATGTCTTTGTGACTGACCCATTACTGTTCTGAAATAAAGAGGCCAACAAAGCAAGTTACGGTGAGATGACGCACGATGTTTGATTGCACAGGTGGATGGAGTTCTCCCTAGTTGAGAGAGAGTGTTAAAATTGGACAACTAGGTCCAAACTCCATGTTGTGATGCTTCGATGAAGATACCAAAATTTTTATTAGGTTCCTCTTTCGGAGAGGTGTAAGATCGATCTAAAATTGATCTTAATCCGATGAGCAGAACATTTATTTTGAATTTATTTTTAATAATTTCAAATATGTGCAGGTCGACCTTAAGGTTTTACACCCTCAGCAAATGTGTCACACACCTCGGTGATTGATATAAATAGAGTCAACGTTGGAGGACATTTCACTCATCTCATCCTCACACATCATCTCTCCTCTTCTGATTGGTCGAGCTCCTTGGAAGCAGTTTCAGTTCACACATGGGAAAGAAGGACGAAGACGTTGTTGCTGCCACTGTTGTTGCCGTTGCTGTTGTCGTTGCTGCCACTGTTGTTGCTGCTGGTGTTGCTGCCGTTGGGGCAGCGTTGACTTTTCTGGGGTTGACTTTGGGTTGACTGTGTGGTTGTTTTGAGGGCTGTTGTGACACATGCTGGGTTCGCTGACCAAAGAGACTTTGTTGGTTGAAGCCACCTGTTGACCACCGTAACGCACCACCACATTTTTATGTTTCTGGTTTGTCTTCTATAGATCCACTGGTATGTTCTATCATCATTTTACTTGATTGTTTATGTGATTGCTGTGGTGAAAAGTAAAGTTGCATCAAGCATAGAACATCTACATAAATTTCCAGGAGTCAACCAAGCAAGTAAAGATTTCATAAATTCACTACAATTCTCTGTAAGTCAACAATGAAATGGTTTTACAGTGGCAAGGGAAATTCCCCTTGCTGCTTCTATCCTTTGTAGAGGACACTCAAAGACTCTACAGAGAAGTATTCTGCAGGCATGGAGAGTCCTAAAAGGTGTCTACATTGCTGGAATGAACAGAACAGTAAATATCTTATTCACAACCATGAAGAAAATTTAATTACTCCAGAAAAATATGTGCTTCCTTCACCACTGAGATTAGCCAGCAATAGATTGCACCTAATTGTGTGGTTTGAGAGGTGAATTTTGATAGCTTTTTCAGATTCCAAAATAACCTTTAATCATAGTGACTGAATTTACATGATAATTTACATGAAGTCAATGCTAACACACGTCATGGTCTTTACTGGACCCACTTTGCATACACAGGAAAATAAAATTAGAAATTTTTCAAAAAGTATACATGTAGAGGCTTCAACTATTGTTACTAATAGCAAGCACTAATAATATAACATAGAAATATACCTGTAGCGCAGCATGTTCCAAAGTGTTACGAAATAAATTTGTCCCGCTAGTAATAGTTTGACGGATAACAGCTGGTGTGTCATCTTTTAAGAATGCCAACAAGACTGGAACCATCTGAGATAAGTGTTCCAAGTTCTTCAAACCAATCTCTTCTATCATCCTGCAATCAAAGGAGCAGTTGTTATTCAGCATCCAAAATATAACTACGGTAAGAAGCAAAATATTCCAAACATAAAATAACATAATACAGTTCAGATGTGAACAGCATCTAATTAACAAGATTTTTGCTGATCCAAGTTTTTCAACATTCTTGTCAATGGCTTCCAAACTCACTATCTCCTTCCAATGTTCATTTTTCTTTCTCCATATTTTTCTCCTTCTAATGAGTTAGAAACTCCTAAGCATTTCTGAAATGGATGATGGTAATAAGCAAAGTGCCCTCAACAAAGACATCCATAATTTCCATTATTGAATACATAATACGTCATTGTAATGTCTCAACTTCATTTGGAAAAACTGTTGATACTCCTTGATATTGTTACCAAGGCAATACATGCATCACTAATTTTTCTTTCCCAATGTTACATCAAGCAGGGAATGTTGAAGGTATTAAAAATGAGTATTCTCAACAGTGTTAAAAGTAAAGACAACCAATGTATATATGGATGAAACGTTTCCATTGAACACCACTAAGTAGCAACTATTCGTTTTGAAATATTGCAATGTAGTAGACCAGAAGCATCTCACAAGATACAAAAGCACTGCCTTGGCTACGTAACCACAACTAGCGGGTATCTTTTCCACCAAAGACTCCCCAGGACTTGTACCTGGTCCCATCCACAATAAATGCGCCACTTCTGTGGGCACGCCAGCACACAAGTGGCGACCATGTCCCCTGAGGGAATCCAAGTCGAACCCTAATAGGACAATAATAGTACCTTGCTTGTCTAGACCAGGCAAAGCCCTGTTATCATATTACAAATAATAAATAAAATGTATAAGAATTTGTAAATTTTATACATCAAACATATGTACAGTGTACACAAGCTGACTAACATGTAAAAACAGTTTCCCTTTAATAGTTCTTATGTTTCCTGGATGCTTGACAAAGCCTGCCATTAATGAATGGGAGATTCCTGATCATTCCCTGGGAGTTTTCATTTTGAAAACATCTCGTTTACATCACTAAGCCTCCTAGCTCTTGCCCACCAAAGCCCAGATTGGACACCATCCGGCCGAATACAGCTTTCTTTCTAGTGCTTCCAGTATACAGAGGTGCCAAGAGGCAGGCAACAGCACAACATCAACCATCAGATCTGTGAGACACCAGGAGGCCCTCTGTGCTTTACCAACAGGATGTTACAAAACATCTCGCATCAGATCCCCAGACAGCTAATACTACACCAATAATTAGGAATCAGGATACCTCCTCCAGACCTCAGCCACAGGTTGCAGCACCCTAGCAACAAGACATATCTCAAACCAGATCTTCATGTTCTTCCAGCTCCCTTGACCAGTCACATCAGATCCAAGGACAGCTCATACTACACAAGTAATCAAGAATCAAGATTCCTCCTCCAGAACCTGGCCACAGGTTGCACCATCCCAGCGAAAGACATATCTCAAACCAACCTAGATCCATCTTAATTCCGGATCTACCATGCGCCGAGAGGGATCAATTCTCTTTTCACTCTAAAAGAAGTTTGCACCTCAGATTTGATACCTCTTGGCACTTGGTAGATCTGGAGTTAAAGATGGATCTAGGCTACTCTACTTACTAATTATAATTATAGTTATTTATTTTTATTTTATTATTTTTTAATGTAATTTGACAAAGTCAAAATGTTTTAATTTATAATTATAATTATTTTTTTTTATTTGTATAATTTGACCAAATCAAAATGTTACATAACATCATAGGCAAGCTTTCTTATTTTCGCTGCGCCCAAGCCTGCGCTCTGCCTCCTGGTCTACCCTGCGCATAGGGCTTCTGGTTCTGCGACAAGGTGGTGCCAGTCGGGGTGCTCGCCCTGGCTTGGGTTCAGCCCAATGGTGGACTCTTAGGCCCCTCCCCCGCCTCCTCCTCCTCCTCCTCCTAAGGTCGAAGCCTTCAAACTGCCAATTGCCTCCCAACCAAAGAAGAAAAAACAACTCGCCTCCAAGTTCGTCAAGAGATTGGATGAGATCCCCTCGGTGGCTCTCCTGCGAGAGGGTCTGATGAAGGTGGCCCTTTCCCTTACGAACGGAGCGTTGGTTGGGCAGTTCACGGGCTTATGGCCTTCACCAAAATCTACGGAAACTTGGATCACCTCAAAGGAGGATAAGGACTTGATTTTCAGGAACAAACCCTATTTCATGGAAGCCCCTCATTGCAAACAACGTCACCTCATACTTTCTGGGACAGGGTTTCTTCCTGTTTGAATTCAACTCAAAGGAGGATAAGGACTTGATTTTCAGGAACGAACCCTATTTCATGGATCCTCAAGGTCTGTGTTTAAATCGTTGGACTCCAGACTTCGACCCCTCGAAGGATGTTCCATCTGTTGTTCCAGTCTAGGTCAGGCTCCCAAACTTGTCAGTGCACTGCTAGAACTGGGAATCAATGCAGCAAATCGGCAACGCCCTTAGAAAATTCATAGACAAAGCAAACAACAAAGATCAATATCATTGCGCCAAAATCTGTGTGGAGGTTGATCTCGAAGTTGGGTTTCCAAAAGCCAGTAAGCTAATGGTGGGAAACTAGTCCCATCTGCAAAAATTAGACTACGAACAGTTGTCGTTCAAATGTCGCGAATGCCATAAGTATGGCCACTTTGTCAAGAACTGCCCCAAAAATGTAGGCCCAGAAAAGGAGAAAGAAGAAGGATGCCAACAAGCCACGAAATCTAGAACAAGCCTTAAGCCAGGGCCAATCGAACAAGGAGCGGAGAAAGGAAAGGGAAGTACATCACCCACGGAGAGCATTCCTAAAGCCAAACCCACCCAAAAAGGTCAAGAGAACAGCTTTGTGGTCTTGAACTCAAAGACAGAGGAAGTCCAAGAAATCGACCCACGAGACGTGCAAAAGGATCTCCAAATGCAGGAAGCCCTAGAACCACTGAAGATTGGTGATTATCCTGGACAAACCCTAAAAGAGAAAGAGCCTATCTCTGAGGATGAAGATCTAGATTCGGAGTCAGAAGAAGAAGGAGAAATTGGGGATTCTCAAATTTTGGTCAGAAGATCGACCAAGGGACAGAAATCCTCCAAAGTTGGCAAGAAACCCTAAGGCAAACAAAAATCAAAGCAAGGGCTCTAAGGGAGCCCTCTCAGCTCAAAAAAGGAAGTAATGAAGATCGTCTCCTGAAACTACAGAGGGATGGGGAGCAATCTAAAAGAGGAAGCAATGAAAATTCTAGTAAGGTTGGAAAGGCTAGACATTCTTCTCATCCAAGAGACCAAAATGGAGGAAAGGGTCTTTCTCCACAAAAGCAAACAGTTTTGGGGAAAAGGAGGTATTGTTGTTTCCTCTAGAGGCACCTCAGGAGGGCTAGGAATTCTATGGGACGAGACATGCTTTGAGAAAATCCTGGTGAAACTCAACTCAAACTAGATTTTTGCTCAGTTTTTGAATCTACATACCAAAGAGATAGTGAATCTTTTCAATATTTATGCCTCCATCATCTTGGGAGACAAAAAAACCTGCTAGGAATCCATTAGGGATCTAGCAAATCAGATTCAGATGGACAGTGTCGTTCTCGCTGGAGATATGAACATTACTTTAAGCCAAGGGGAGAAGCGAGGGAGCAGTATTGTAAGGGATCCAGCCAAAGAATGGGTGGAAGAACTCATTCAGGACTAGGATCTGTTGGACATCAAGCCAATCAAGGGCAAATATACATGGACCAATAGAAGAATAGGTCTGAGTCACATTGCTGCAAGGTTAGATCGCTTTCTCATCCAGAGTTCCTTCTTGCTTTTAGGTCTTGATGTTAGTTCTGCTATTCTTTCTTCATCGGTCTCTGATCACAAGCCCATTAGGCTGGAGATGAAGCCGCATATGAATCTGGGGCCCTATTCCTTTCCATTTTAGTGCTCTTTAGGAGCAACAGCTTGACTTTTTGGACAGAGTTGTGGAAGTCTGGAGACTCTCTATCAGTGGATCCCCCTTCTTTGTGTGGGAAGAAAAGTTGAGGAGAGTGAAGAGGGCCCTCAAAAGCTGGACTAAAGCCCTCCCTTCTCCGACCGAGTCAAGGTGGGCTACCCAAGCCTGTTTGGAGAGTCATCAAAAACAAATGGAAGATATGGACATCTCGAAGGACAGCTTAAACTTGGGAGAGGAGCTCCAGGTTAATCTTCATAAGGCTTGCATCAGGTAGGAGGAATTCTAGAGACTTAAATCTCGCAGTCTGTGGCTACAAGCTAGGGACAGGAATACCTCCTTCTTTCATAAGTATACTCAAGCCAGAAGAAGCTTCAATTCTATAATGGAGATAACCTCAAGAAACCAATCCTTCTCCGACTTTGCCAGCATCAAAAAGGCTTCCCATCAGCACTTCAAAGACTTGTACACAAAGGATAAGCAAGCGAGTCACAGCTCTAACCTACTCAAGCTAGTCCCTCTAAAGGTCAATGCCCAAATGAACGCTATGGTGACTGCTCCTGTCACCATCAATGAAATCAAGCAGGCCCTTGATGAAATGGATCCGAACAAGGCTCCTGGGCCGAATGGGTTTACTGCTCGATTCATTAAAACTTGTTGGAACATTGTCAAAAAGGACCTCTACAAAATGATCTTAAAGTCTTAGACCTGCCACAAGCTTTGGGCAGCACAAACTCGGCCTTCTTGGCCCTTATACCTAAAGAAAAGGGCGCCAGTTCTTTCAACAGATTCAGGCCAATTTCTCTCTGCAACATTGGCTACAAGCTCATCACTAAAGTCATGACAAACAAGCTGAAATGCCTTCTTCCGGAAATCATTCTCGACAATCAAGGGGGATTTGTCAAAGGTAGGCAGCTAACTGACAGTTTCATCCTTCGACCTGGCTAGTGCGTTTGACAGAGTCAGGCACAGGTTTCTCTTTGGGGTTATGCAACAATTTGGGTTTGACTGCAGTTTTATAAGCTGGGTCAAGGCCTGCATTGTGGAACCATGAATTGCCCCACTAGTCAACGGGCGTGTTGTTTGACTTCTTCAAGGCGAGTCGAGGGATAAAGCAGGGATGCCCTCTATCCCCCCTTCTCTTTGTCATTCAAGCCTTTGTCCTCAGTTTTATGCTAGAGAAAAGACGAATCGATCAAGAGCTTATGGGTCTTAGAATCGCCAGGGGAGTCAGAGACATCAACCATGCACTCTTTGCTTATGACTCCATCCTACTGGGGGGTGCTTCCTCCAACTCGGCCTCCCACTTCAAGCTAGATCTTGATCGCTACTGCCTTGATTCTGGGAGTGAACTTAACACGGGAAAATGTTTCATCTATTCTTGGAACCTTTCTGGACTCGAGCTAAGCACAATCACCAGGATTTTTGGCTTCAAAGGCTCCACAAAATGGGTGTCTTTTAAATACCTTGGACTGCCAAACTTTCAAGGTTGCCTGATTGGGAGGGACTGGTACCCCTTGTTGGACAAATTCAAGCTCAAAATGCAAGCCTGGGGCACGTCGTGGCTCAACCTGGCAGGTAAGACTGTTCTCATTAAGTCAATCCTTAATAGTCTTCCAATCTTTCAAAACTCTGTTCTATTGGCTCTGGTGTGCATTCTTCACAAGATGGAGCAATCCATTCGCTCTTTTTTCTGGAAGGGAGGGAAGAATAACGCTAAGAGAAATCCATAGGTCAGCTGGGATAAGATAGCTATGTCCCTGTTGGAAGGTGGCCTCCACATAAAAGACCTCAGGGAGCACAATATCGCTCTGGGGGCCAAGATCTTATGGTGGCAGGTAGCAAGGAATCCGAGATGGGCACAGATTGCTTTGTGGAAAAAATATTGCTTTGGAAAGCATCTTCTCAACCTGGAGAACCTCCGAGCTAATCGACATGGCTCCCCGATCCATCAGTTATGCAAGCATGCTCTCCCGCTGTTGCGTGACCGCTTGTTCTGGATTCCAGGCAATGGGAAGCGGCATGGCTCCCCGATCCATCATTTATGCAAGTGTGCTCTCCCGCTGCTGCATGACCGCTTGTTCTAGATTCCAGGCAATGGGAAGCGAATCAGCCTGTGGGAGGATAGGATCATGAACGCAGAAGCAATTGGGGATGATCCTGAGCTGCAGCAGCTAAGAACGTGGGTGATCGCATATGATCGACGCACGATGTGGGACATTTCAGAGTGGGACAACAGCAACTGGGACTATGAGCTGGTTGCTCAAACAATGCACATCTATAATAGGTTGGACCAGATAGTTTACAAGCAATCTCAATCTAAGATTCATAGACGTCAGCGAATAAGGGAAGATCACTCTACTTGAAAAATATCCATAAATGGAATTGTAACAATGCAACTAAATGGCCTTGCAAGTAAAGTGGCACAAGGCCAAGCAGCAATGGCAGAGCTAAAAGGGATGCCTTCCAATCCATAGAAAGTACTAGCAATTTCAAAAATAGGAGAAAATGAGAAAATTCAAAAAAGAGAGGTCGGAGCAGACAACAATGAGATATCCAAATAAAAGGATCACTTCATTAGTGAAGCTTGACCAAGCAACTGAGGGGTCAGTGATTCATCTTAAGCAAGCAAAGGTCTCTTGCAGAAGAATTTCATATCAAGCAAACAAATAATCATATAAAATTCTTAAATAAAAGTTTTAATTTTCATTTATACTTCCCATTTTACCCTTTTACTTAAATTTTTATATTATAATTAATAGTTCCAGGATGATTGGGAGAGGTTCCAACCTCATCAGACATCGTATGAAGAAAATAGCATTTCACATTCCATACAGAATTCACCAGACTGAACTGTTATCACAATTCCAGCATTTCAAGACAGAATTCTGTGATGACACATTCTTCATAACCTTTTGCTCTGAATACAGTGATCCCAAGACTTGGAACAAAGGTAGACCTTGGTAACAAGACACACCACCTTCTTAGAACAAAGCCCACTTAGGGATGAAACCACAATCTAAGCATACTGCAGAACCGGCCTGTGCACCAGCGAATTTGATAACAGATTCAGAGGATGTTATGACAATTCCAGCATTTCAAGACAGAATTCTGTGATGACACATTCTTCATAACCTTTTGCTCTGAATACAGTGATCCCAAGACTTGGAACAAAGGTAGACCTTGGTAACAAGACACACCACCTTCTTAGAACAAAGCCCACTTAGGGATGAAACCACAATCTAAGCATACTGCAGAACCGGCCTCTGCACCAGCGAATTTGATAACAGATTCAGAGGGTGTTTATTTGAACAATGGCTGATTGTTGAACTTGGTATTATTTGATGGATTGCAAACTATTTGAAAATTTGATTGATAACAGAATCAGAGCACTTTTATTTGAACAGTGGCTGATTGTTGAATTTGGTATTATTTGATGGATTGTAAACTATTTGAAATTTTGATTTCTATTTCAGTTTTGAGACAAATTTTTAAGTGCCAAATTTTATACCATCATATTTGATGAGACTAATTGACGGATATATTGTTATTGTATAGATTTTATGGATGTAAATCTCATTATGATTTTTTCTGCATAAAATTTCCTGTATTTTGTGTTTGTTTTCTAGTTGGTGAGTTTCCATGAGTATAGAACCGAGTTTTTCCGAGTCACCGAGTTTCCCTGTGTCCCAGGCTGGCCGAGTTTTAGCCGAGCCTGAGTATCACTACCTTGGCATGTATCCCCCACAGCATGTGGCGTATGTATTCACCATCCAAGATTAGAACTCCCAGTACATTAGTTGTTCAAAAGAGCTTATAGGATGCAAAATATTTAACATTGCAGGCTAGCAATACTGATCAATAAACAATGTAGGTGTGCATGACGCACCCCAAGACATTGTAGAACTGTCAACCACCTATAGTCAATATCCTGCCAAACATATGTTGTCCATCCAATATGTTGCATGAGAAGTGTTAAAAATGATATAATATCCCTGACTCAATGGCTTTATATTCCTCCACAAAATGGAAAAATTGGCATTGTTAAAATATTTTATGTGAATTTTCAGGCCTTGTAATTCTGTATGCTTGGCCAGACACAAGCATACCCACTTTCCTAAAACATTACTAATCAAACAAGTTTACCACACCATGGAACACTTTGGAAACTTATCCAAATCCATTTGCATTCATCAGGGAGATATTTATACACAGATCTCTCAGATCCTACATACACCGCCTCACTCGAGGACGATCACATCATACTTTCAGGTTGATCCAATTTATCGGAGCAACAAACAACAATCTGAGTCCCAAGGCATTTCAGATAGTAGAGCAGTGAGACCTCGAGACTCCACTCAACCCCCTCCTTTGGGAGAACAAACGGTACCCTCGAGACCATTGCAAAGGTGCCAAATAGCACATTGGTTCACTCACTTCCAGCACATCAAAGAGTTTAGTACCAGACAGTTCCGGACGGGTTCCTCCCCAGCGGAGCAGCCAGAGACTTATACAGAGCTACTATTGAAACTTGAAAGAAACTTTTAAATCTTTGTCAAGTAAATTAAGGCAGTAATTATTAGCTGCTATGTTCAGAATATATTTCTAGCTCACATGTTTAGTTGAAAGCAGAATGCCATTATGAATTCGCCGAGAAACCTTTAGGTGGCCATTATCAGTTGACATGTTCAGAATACAAATATAGCTCTAGGGCCATTTGTAAGGGCGTGTTGCAAATAAATTTTCTCTATTGTGCTGACTAGTTACAATTAAAATATTTGTGAAGAAAAATTAAAGCGGTAATTATCAGTCAACTAAATTCAAAATTTATTTCTAACTTGTATGCTTAGTTGAAAGTGGCATGTCTATTTGCCAAGAAACTTTTAGGCAGTAATTACCAATTGACCATGTTCAGGATACAAATCTAGCTCTTGTGCTATTTGTATGGGCATACAACAACACTTTTCACTTAGGTTTTCAAAAAAAAGCACCATCAAAGTGAACATGTATGTATACAAGAGTAATCATATTCACCCTATTTCTGTCTTCCTTGTTATCACCATGAGGAGTAGGTGGCTGTGAGGAGAACTGACAGTAGGTTTTTGAACAATGGGGATGATCACACACTGCTGGTAGGGGAGAACTAGAAGAAGCAACTTGAGAAAACATTTAGTGATTGAAATTTTTTAATATTTCAGGGTCTATACTGAGAGAGATGGGAGTATTTACAGTATTTATAATGGATCCAGAGAAACAAGAATATGAAGGTGAAGACGACTGTCAATGCTGCAATGGCCTAAAGGTTAGTTAACATTTGGCAAAAGACAACATTCAGATTTTGTTTTAAATTTTGAACTGGCAAAGCTCAGGGCTCAACTGTAACTCTTCTTTTATTAAGCACCTATGTAATCATGATCATTGGACGCACTACCTCATATGGTTCTGAGGTTTGGGGACCTAGCTTGATTACAGCCAACTGGGCTAGAATAGAGAGAGTGCAGATCCTATTCCTTACACTATAATGTATGAGCTGTTGCAAACAAGCAATTCCTCAGGCCATTGCACAAGCCTAGTTTAAACCCCTCCTTTGTGCCTTTAAAGCCATGTTCAGGCTTGTCTCTTTTTTCCACAAAACCCAGACTTTTGGTGACTCTACTGCTGGTAGAGATTGATAGTAGATACCCTTATCTTTCCCTCGAGTATTAGGCTTTTGCCTCTGAAGGCCCTCCTGGAAGGATACGTTGCTGGTTTTCAAAGGCTTCCAGATAAAGTTTTATGTCACCGTGATTAGAACTGGCAGAAACTCAACAAGGGAAAACAACCAGGAGATTCAACCATATGGGGAATGACTCCGCAAAAACTTGGGAAATACTTGGAAATACAAAATATAAAGACATACATATAATTTGACACATGCCCAGAAGAGGTTAAATAGAGTGATGAGTCTAACTTGATCCAACTTGGTCAAATCGAGTTTGACTCAACAACTTGATGAAAAAATCATTTAGGATCTGATCAGAGTCAAACTCAGTAAATCACAAGTTTGACTCACAATCCTAGTAACTATGCTTCCATGATACCTCAGTGGGTAGCCTTCTCTACTCAGTTGCCCCCCCTTTCAAGTACTCATTAGATGCTCCAAATCACTTCCTACCATCTAAGCATGATCTGAACAAGGTGATTGGAGAGGATATACACAGGCAATACATCCAGGTCACTTGAATCACATCCCCTGAATGTCTTAGACCCAAGATGGCTTTCTATTCTGAGAACTTCATCCAGCTAAGAGAGTTTATTGTCAAACCTACATATACATGGAAAAGCTGGATGTAGACTTCAAGAACCCTTTTGGACATTTCTGCATAGGCTCTCACTTAGTTTGGGTTGAAACCAATCACCAAATCCCATGCCTTGATGGGACTTGCCAATTATAACACTTGCAAAACACTAAGTCACAGGAGCATCACCTATCTAGATGTCCTATTTGTGAGAAAAGTAGGTTTTAATACATTACCAGGCATCAGCTAGCTCCCTCTCTACTTTCTTCTATTATCCTACCAGCAAGCCATAACTTCATTCATGAAGAAGATTTTCTAACCTAGATCACCGTCCTTACAGGGACCCCCAAACAGTGCTTGCCAGGAGGATCACCTCACAAATGCATGCATGCAACAAACAAGTAGAGATCCATACCATTCTGAATATCATCTCAAAAAGACTATTCAAGTTAATCCGCCCTGATGAATCGACTGACTTCCTCGAGACTTCTACGAAACTCCCACTCCTCACCCCAGGACAAATAACACCAGAACAGCAAACAGATCAGCTACACAAGTTCCCAGAGCCAGGTTCTCAACACGCAAAGTACCACTGTCAAGGTTCGCACAGTAGCCAATCCTCCATTCAGAGTTTCTCCTCCAGACAATGTGAAACATGGACCTCCTCAATCTAGGGCAACCTCCAGATTCCTCCCAGAATTACACAACCAGGGCCCTTAAGGATAGTACCAACGATGTTACCAGATAGTGGTGCATCAACCCCTTTCTGGTGATTCATGACCCAGTTGAGGAGCCTTCTTCTCTCTCTCTCTCCTCAACCAGCCTCGGCCTCTGGTTCCGACACACCTAGACATCCTCTCCACCACCATGGTTCTGTCTATTTTTGCAGTCTCTCATTTTCACATTTGTACTCATTCTTTTACCTATATACTTGTCTCTTTTTCTGCTATTAAGAGTAGCAATAGCTGCGTTCACACTCCCACTGTTTACTGAATCTAGATGTACCTTATAATCCCACTGACCTACTTATTGCAGCCATTCCTTGGAAAGTACTAATATTATCTTTCTCTTATTTTATCTTGCCATCGTACCAGCCTCCTGTGAATTTTTTATCATTAATTTATCAAAGTCTATCCATTTAAGATCTCGTTCACAAGCTTGGTCCATCTAACTATAAAGCGGCAGTTAAAGAGAGTATCTTGGTCCCAGTAGTCATCCACATAGTTATTAAGCTTAAAAAGATTGATAAGTTCGGGACGAGGTAGGTTCAGGCAAGTTTGGGACTTTGGGAAAATGTTGGAAGATTCACAAAAAAGAAGTTCACACAAAGAAAGTTGAATCTGGGATGTTGATCTCTAAGCTCGTCGACATGATCAAAAGGGACTTTCGATTATGTCATGCAAGCAATTAGAAACGTTGCGGAGTTTATATCATTTGTGGATAAATAACACAGTATATCTGATTGGTGATAAAATATTGGGAACATATATCTCTACAAAGCATTCGTTAACGATTTTCTGTGATTTCCAATTTCAATTTACTGTTTCTCAGCAAATAGGTAGGCAAATACACTTTAAGTATCCACTTCTTTTCTCAGCAATACATCCATGTTAAGAATATTGTGTACAAAAATACAAATGGCAAAACCCTAGATTTACAGAAAAATGTTCAGTTAGTTTTCCCGGTAATTTAACTAGTTATAAAAATAGATATCAACATCAATGTGATGAAGGTTGCACTTTCTCAATTTCCGAAACCCTAGTTCGCAATTTGCTCAATTCGGTTTCAAGCCGTCTGGGGTGTGTATGGAAAAAAAAATGCGTCGTTCATTGAAAAAAAAAAAAAAAAAAAAAAATTTAAAGAAAAATACACTGCAAAAACAAAAGCATTTAAGCATACTCAGCGAGGTATTTGCGGACGAGACTGAAGGGCACCGCTTGCAGCTCCGGCAAGTTCGTCGCGAACTCCTTTAACATCGAGGGATCCCTGTGAAGTAAAATGTCCTTCAACTGCTTCAGAGAATCGATCCTGGGACTCATTTCGGGGTGATTTTTGGCGGAGTTGAGTAGAGATAGCGCCTGCTCCCGCGTGTTCCCGGCCATCATTCCGACCATTTCCATGCCCTGCTCACATTGACTGGCCTAGTTAACTAGGGTTTAAAAATACTATCCCTGGTGCCAAATTTGGCGAGACCGAGAAAAAATGTGTTGCAGAGCGCCCATTCACGACGATGTCATCGAGATTCCGATTATAGGGGTTTTTAATACGGAGAGGTTATCTGCGAAGAATAGAAATAAAACCATGGTTGATGATTCTCAAAGCTTTAGTAGAAAGAAATATGATAAATTCGTGCATGGAGAATCCTGATCGGGAAACTCTTATGGATATTTACCAAAATGGCCAACGGTGTTTTCGAGTTAATGAGCCCATAAAACAAACAAAAGTGGTAAGGTTTGGGCTAAAGAAGGTGTTCGTTCATTAGCGAGATTAATGGATAAAAGTTGTTGATGGTCTCTCCACCCAATAACTTAGTGAGAATGTATTTCATTTTTAAGTTAATTGAAGTGTTTTTTTCGTTATTAATAAATTTGTAATTAATAAAATATTACGAAATGAATAATTACATAAAAAGGTATGGATATTTTACATTTTTAATATTTGAATGGGAGGAAGTTATTTTTACGAAGGTTGTATTTTTTTATTAGTTTTGGATTGTTTTTGGAATATTTTAGGGTTTAATTTGCTAAAAGTTTGATAGGGATTTTTTAGAATCACAAATTGAATTGTAAATTCTCCACAATCCAAGTGTTTTAGAGGTTTTATAGGGTGTTGAATCCTTATACGTAGTCAAAACCCATTTTAAACAACAAATTTTAAGAATTGCCCAAAAAGAATTTTACCGGATTCTGGCCAAAAACTCCAAAACGTAGCATGTTTAGACAACGTCTTTATGAAGTGTCGCCCCCAACCTCCTTCGTTAGTAGAGTGTACATCTAATGTGGTTTCATAGTAAAAGTTCTATTAGGATATTTATTTTCCAAATAAATACAAATGGTAATGTGGTTTCATTGTTATTAAAAGTTTTAAGACAACTTACATGTATCCTTTTCTTTTTAGATTATCTCTACAAAATACTATCCCAAACCTATGCTTGTTAATTATCTATTTACCTGAAGTATGTTTTAATACTCTTTTACT
This sequence comes from Pinus albicaulis, assembly GCA_034641835.2. Taxonomy (NCBI): domain Eukaryota; kingdom Viridiplantae; phylum Streptophyta; class Pinopsida; order Pinales; family Pinaceae; genus Pinus; species Pinus albicaulis. The sequence goes on from CM076575.1 coordinate 687,961,158, forward strand.
TAGAAATGTAACACATGTAACTTATAAATTTAAATGTTCCCTTGGTCTAGATGGCCAAAATCAAGCTTAAGACCATGACCTCACTTGAATCATAAGAAGCTTATCTTAGCACTTCTAATGAAGGGTTAATCTTTCAAGATGGAAACGAATAAATGTTATATGTTATAGCATCATTATGAGCACATTACTTCTGAGTTACTCATCCCCCTTGAACCAAATGGACTTTATGTAATGCAATGTAATGCCAAGCCTTATAATGTGTTTTTTGAAGCAACTTATAAATAGATGAAGGATTCATAGACTCTTAAAAGACCATTTTGCATGCCATAAAAGGTAGCAAAAAATATGTCGCTAATAATAATTTTGGAAACTTAAACACGTGTGAAGCACAACTTTTCTATTTGAGTACCATATAAAAAGTAGGGTTTAATTAGCCTAGTGTGCTAGCTCAAGTAGTTGAGTAATTTTAGCTTCATGTAATAGATCTCGGGGTCAACACCCTTGATTGGTTGCCTCTATTGTGTGTCTTATGTGACGTCCCTATCGAGTCAAATATCATAATCAATGTTGAGATATTCACTATGGGTGTCATCCATGAAATGCATGAAAGCATTTTAGGGTTTCACCAAAAGGTTATCCTAGGAAGGGAAGAAAGATAGGCTTTAAATGCGTCTAGTCTTAAGGATAACTTGAGGAAAGAACTACAAATATAACAAATATCCATTAATTGTTTCATGGTGCAAGTTAATGCATTGATGCAATAACATTATCTCTCCCTTTGTTACTAACATGACTTAGACATAAATGTGAACTTTACGGTTGCACATTATTTTTATTGCATATTTCCATTAAAACGATGTAAACAATATGAAGGGTAATTTCTAAAGTATTACACTTAATAAAAGCTTTACTAATTTAAGGCAATTACACCCGCTCTCAATCAAGCAGTGACCTTACTTGAAATTGTTGATGTATTGGGTGGGTCCACTTGTAATTGGTATCTTCGTGATACCTTCTAAATTGTAACTTACTAAAAATCAAAATAGCATATCCCTTGTTGAGGACATTGTTTCATATAAATATGGCTATATTAAAACAAAATGTAAACATCATCATATTTTGTATAATTTATAACATCCATTATATCACTATAATGATTGCAATTTCCCAATCTACACAAATTCCCCAAAAAAACTTTTAATTCTCTCTTATCTTCATCTCAAAGTTGTCTCTTCACTCGGTAATTCATTCAAAAACATCCTCAACTAAAAAAAAAAAAAAAAAAATATGTGAGTAAAGCTTTGAAAAAAAGGGATATGTTGCAACCCTATTTCTTATTCATATTGTCGTCTACATTATTTGTTTTTAATGGTGTGGACCTTTGTCTTTTGGTCTTGTAGTTCTTCTAAATGTTTAAAGGTTTTTATAGTATTCGAAGCATGATTTATTAACCAACATAGATCCATTTTAAGCATGAATCTAACATGAGCCAAGAGGGATCAATTTTCTTCAGGTGCAAACCTATTTTAGAGTGCAAAAAAACAGTGTGTAATTTTGTGTTGGATTTCGACAAAAATCCATATACCTAAAAAAAGATTAAACTGTAAAATATTGAGACCACTTCAAATGTTTTAACCAATAAAACTTATTTTTTCCAATAGTTTTATATGATATATTTTTTTAGAACAATATATAAAATATTTTACATACCATGTACATTGAGATATTTTATGAGCACAGATTAAAATGTTTTTTTTTATTAATATATTTTTAAATATACATTAATATCAATTCATATTAAAATATTTTATTCATAACTCCAATTGGATATTTCAATATATATAACAATAAAATATTTCTTTTTAACATTTTTTTTTTGTATATATAGATATATATGAAGTTGATATTGTCATAAATTAGTTAACTTAGATCTTTAAATAGTTTATTTAAGTAAAGTGTTAAAATATTTTTGAAAATCATATGGTTTAAACATCTCACTCACATGTTGTTGTTGTTGTTGTTTTTTTTTTTTTTTAATCCAATTTGAAGGTCACGAATAAGACAAACACCAAATTGGTGTATGAGACCCAGTTGTTTGTGGGACAAAAGACCCATAAACACACTCCTGCTAAGTCTACGAAGGCATACATACTCTACCACCCTCTGGCTTTGAAATTATGACCTCTTAGGAGGAAACACATGCTCTTAACCATTAGGCCCACTCAAGTTGTATATTAGGTCAAATAGACAACTAATTAAACATGCACAGCATATAATTTGTTTTCCTTTTTATTACAACAGACATTTCTAGAATAAGCCTCGCCTTCACACTTCATTGTAGAATAAGCCTCTTGGCTCAACAATAGTCTTGTAGCATATAATTTTATGTCGTGTTTAATAGATTTGGGTATATTTATGTTGTATTTTAAAAATATTTTTTTTCCATTAGAGTTGTTATTTTGATACTATTTTCATTTTTTAAAATATTATTAAAATAATATCATGAACAATTATATTAAGTCTATGTTTTGGGTAAATTAAATAATCGCACGTGATATATAATCCAATTTAAAGTAATTATTAATTAGTAAAAAATATCACAATGCACTACAAAGTAATTTTATAAATAATTGTATAAAATTTTATGTTTCAAAGACTATACATACCAATCTAGATCCATTTTAATTTGGATCTACCAAGTGTCCAGAGGGATCAAATCAAATTTGATCTGGAGTTGTCTTAAGTGCGACTTTTTGGAGTTTCTGGTAGATTTTCTGGCTAGAATCCGACATAAAAAGAAAAAAAAAAAAAGAAAAAAAAAAAAAAATTGAGGTGAAATCTTAATTTGTGTTATTTAAACTAGTTTTTTTTATTTCATATATGGATTCGACATCTTGAAAAACTCCTAGGGCACTTCGATTGTGCAGTGTTTACCCATCAAACTTGTGATTTCAATGAATTCCTGCCGGATTTTAGACAAATTAGATGGGGAAAATAAATCATAAAACTTTTCAAAAAGTAGCATTAACAACAACTCAGATTTGATCATTCTCAACGCTTGGTAGATTTGGAGTTAAGGTGAATCTAAGTCGGCTTAATTATTAATAATTATTATTAATTTATTTTATTTTATTTTATTTTTATATAATTTGACCCTAATTAAAATGTTTTATTGATAATTATAAATATTTTATTTTATTTTGATATAATCAAAATATTTACATGACAATACATTACATTACAACATATCTACTATATTAAGCTAGAGATTATCTCTTAATACAAACACTTGCACCAATTATATATGTCATATAAAAACATATATTAAAATAAATATCCTTCAATTCTCCTCAAATAAATATTGTTAAAAATATATATTTTTTAAAATAATTAAACAAACCATTAAAACTATATAAATTACAAAAATAGAATTCAATTCGAAGTTTTGATATAATAAAATAATTTTGAAATTATAAATTGATTATTCCTCGATATCACATATCATGTCAATGCAATAGCCTTCCTAAATGTTGAAATCATTTTGAAACTAATTTTGGATATTGTTTGAAAAAATTAATGTTCACGCAAGAGATAAGAACCATTATTAAAATGTTGGCAAAAAAACGTATATAGCTAAAGCGGTTAAAACCGTTTTTTTTTTTTTTTTTTTTTTTTTTTGGGGAGAAAGTCCACAAAATTAAGAAGTGAGAAAGAAGTATGGGTGATAAATTAAACCAATTACAAATAAGTTTATATTTGAGAGTTTTGGAGTAATAGTTGCATGTGAAAAGTTTATATTTGAGGTTAAGATCCTGAGTTATTTAATCTATGGAGTTTTTGGTTGTGTTAATGAAAATAGGTCATTGTTAATTTGGAAGATTTTAGTGGCAAATGTTGTGTCAAGAACTTTTAAGTGTGAAAATTTATATGTTAAAATAAGGTAAATTTATTGTTAAGCAATTTTGTCAATTGGAAAAATATATATTTTGAAATTAATTTTAACAATTAACTACCTACATGTAACTATCTTTTTGGGTTACAAGCTTGCCACATTAAACTATGGAAGACATTTATGCTTTAATAGGAACCATATTGAATTATTCTGTGTAGGTACTCTCAACTTTGAGAAGGAAATCTAGACAAAGCTTCCAAACTTTTAAAGGAAGCAATTAGTAAATTTGAGAATTCTTCGCCACCAAGGACAAAGAACTTCTATAAAGCTTTAATTGTATAGTGATCATTAGATGAATGATAAAATTTCACATGTTTATAAAGCTTGAGTTGTATAGTGATCATTAGATGAATGACAATTTCACGTGTTTATAAAGCTTGAGTTGTATAGTGATCATTAGATGAATGATAAAATTTCACACATTTGACTAGGGGGTTTTGAGGAGAAAACAATTTTTTTACTAATGTCTAATTGGGTTAGTATTGGTGTATGCACCCTACCCCCGTTTATTAATTACCAAAAAACATTGGCTAAACAAAGTAAGGATGCTAGCTCCATATAGATATTTGATCCTCTATAGTTGAAGAATGCTCAAAGTGAATTATATTGCAACAAGGTAGGTATCCAATTAGGCATGCCATAATCAACTTCTATGACCAACTTAGGAAAATTGCAAACCATTTGGAATGAGCTAATATTAATTGTTGAGATATGTCATCAAATGTAGACAACTTCTAGAATAAGAAAGGTATCCTCAACCTAGAGAGAGTGTTATAAACAAAGCTTTCGTACTTTAGGAGGACGAATTGAACTATATATAACTATTTTTCATCAATAAAAACAAATAACTATTAAAGGCTTGACAATTATAAAGATTAGGTTATATGGTGATCATTATATAAATGATGAAGTTTCATGTATTTAACTTTGATGGTTTCAAGGAGTTCATAATGTATGACTTTGATTCAGGAATGGCAATGAACTTTGCCATCATTTATTGGTTGCCAAATATACTTTCCAAACCAAGTAAAGATGTTAGTTCCATGCAAATCTATAACCCTCTAGAGATGAAGGATGCTTTGCTCAAAGTAAGTTAACATGCTCGTAAGTGAAATATGTATCCAATTAAGCATGGTATAGTTGATATATATGACCAACTTGAGAAAATTAGAAACCATTTTGTACGAACTAATATCAAATGTTAATATATGCCATTGGCTGGAGATAACTTATATTGAATAAGGAAGCCCATTAGTTGATTAAGTCTTTTTCCCATCATTGAAAAGTATCAAGGAAATAACTTATTAAGAAGGACCAAAATAGCAAACCTAAATATTATAACTTAACTTCCTTTCATGGGAAAAGATGAAGGTTGAAGATAAAGGAAACAAACTATGCAAAATCAAATTAGGTGAAAAAATAAAGGGATACAAATGCAACAATTATAATGGAATGTTACAATGATGTAACCATGGAAAAATAATCAAGACAAATTCAAGTACAAAGACAAACTTGAGAGATGGGGAAGGCAGGTGCGAGGGGGTAGTATTTCACGAGAGAGGAATAATTAAAGGATAATATGCATATGGAAACTAGGAGCTCTTTCCAATAATTTAGCAAGGCCATATGCTCTTAAGCGAGGCATTAGCCTGGCTAGTACATTCCATCCATGTGTCTTCTTATTCTAGGGGACTCATTTATCATCCTAAGACACATGCAATTAGAAACCATTCTTAGCGAAATTAGAACTTTGGTCGAAAGAATAAGTTACAAGAGTGAATGGTTCAATGTGAAACAACATGACAACAAATTGGATGACTCCCAAGCCAATTTGGCTACCTAGTTAGGAAAAAAGATTGATTTTAATCAATGGGAAACTTGTCAACCAACCAATTCCTTAGTTATTGGGGTCCCAATCCTTTTGTATTAGGCAAATATTTGTATGAATGGGTATTTTGGGTAGTTTTGAAACTATAAATCATGAAAAACAAGTTACTACACTTGTTTGGCACTACAGGGATTATCTACATATGTAACTCATAAGTATGTATTTTCCATAGTCTTTTGTATGAACTAAATTCGTCGTTTTATAAAAGAAGAAGACAAAATTGAGAGAGATATCGTTCCCACAAAAAAAGGAGAATAAGGCCTTAAAAACTATGCAATGGTGATAAAGGTAAAACGATATCAATGAAGAAAATAATGAAAAGAACCAAGGCAAAAATATGGAAATACTATCCACATTTGTAACTTCTTAGTAAGATGGAGAACCTATTTATTAATGTTAGCAAAATAAATTTCCCTGATATTGGTTATCATGGTCCAATGAATATTTCATAAACTCCTCTTTCAAGTGTATTAGTCCCTAATAATGCTTCCCACTCAAATGAGAACTACTTCCCTGATCTTAAGCATATTTTCCCAATTTTTCTTTTTTTTCTCCGAGTAACCTTCTAAACTATGGGTTACCAGATAATATTGGAAAATCCTAGGTCAGTCTCTCACTAGGGAGATCGGACCAAAGCCAAAATTTTACTCTCCACAGAGAGGCAAGCGATAACAGAGTATTGAGATAGTCAAAATTTAACATACAAACACTATAAGTTGGCCTAGTTGGCCTTAGAAGTATACTGTAGGAACAAGAAACCAATAGAATAGAAGTATGACATAAAGTGATCTGTAAACTACTGTGGATATTCCACTCGATAGTTCATCACACCAGACCTGATAATATTATATTAAAAATATGAGATTCTAAACTATTACAGTTTTATTAAACTTTAAGATTTGTAGATTTAATTGTAATTAGTGCATGCATGTGAATGGAAATCACGCAGAAAAATAGAGAATGATAAAATAATCTCACACACACACACATAAGACACAAAAAATGCTATGGGAAACCCTTTATGGAGAAAACCCACGTGGAAGGTGAGGTTGCTCCACTCTCTTTCTCTGTCTGGAAATATGGCTGCAAGTACAAAGAAGTAAGGGTTGTGGCCCGTGGGCTGCTACAGTGAAAAAATCCTCCCTATGTGCTATACCTCCTATCCGTCTTGTCTATATTTGCTCAACCATGGAGCAAAACGCTCTCGAAATATTGGAATGCCTCTTCCTCCTAGTGGTCTGGTTATAACACAACCAAATAGTCTACTAATGGTTACTTTTGACTACATCAACTCTTAACTAGAAGGACCTCTGCATGCTACTGCCTCCAGCTGCGATTCTCTGCGCGGCCTGTGGCTGGGCTCTGCCCTCTCGGCCGTTTCTGCCTCTGCCCCAGGTCCTCCTGACCTCTGGGCCTCTTGGTTCTGCTAGGCTCCCTTCTTTCCACCTGCCCTGCTTCAAGATCTCGCTGAGCCTCTCGATCTCTTATCAGATCTGCTTGGGTCTGCGCCCTTGGGGTTTCTGCTTGCAGGGACTATTTGGATTCTCCTTCATCCCGGCCTTGAGATGCCTCGTTCCTTTGCTTGGTGCAGATCGGGTTTGATGTTTTGATCTTCTTGCCATGGAGGCCCAAGGCTCGCCCACCGGTCCCTCGCAAGCCGCTCTCCCGGAAGCTGAAGCAACCTTCTCCTCTCTTCTTGCTTCGCTGCCCAAAAAGAAGAAATCTGAAGCTACTAAGTTCATCAAAAGGCTCGACGATGTTCCGGAGGTAAACCTCCCTCCTGAGGGTTTGATCAAGGTCGCTTTGTCCCTGGCAGATCGAGCCCTGGTGGGTCAATTCACGAGCCTTTGGCCCTCGCCAAGATCCACGGAAAACTAGGTCGTTAAGAACTGGGTTCCGCTGATCAAAAATAAAGTCACCTCTTATTTTCTGGGTAGAGGCTTCTTTCTGTTCGAGTTCAACACCAAGGAGGATAAGGACCTGATCTTCAGGAATGGGCCCTATTTCATGGGACCTCAGGGCCTCTACCTTAACAAATGGACCCTCGATTTCAATCCGGCTGTGGATGTCCCAACGGCAGTCCCTGTCTGGGTTCGGCTCCCCAATCTACCAGTGCACTGTTGGAACTGGGAGTCCCTCAAGCACATTGTAGATACTTTGGGAAAATTCATTGACAGAGCAAACAACAATGATCAGTATGATTGCGCCCGAATCTGTGTCGAGGTGGACTTAGAGGTGGGGCTTCCAGAGGCCATTAAATTAAAGGTGGGCAGTTGGACGCATGTGCAAGTGCTGGACTATGAGAAACTCCCCTTCAAATGCCGCAAATGTCACATATATGGCCATTTTGCAAGAGGGTGCCCGAACAAAGGGGAAGCCGAGAAAGGAAAGGAAGAGGGCTGGAACCAGGTCAAGAGGCCAAAGACATCTCACAAGAAATCTGGGGTTCATGGACCCCAGCCTGCCTCCATCCAAAATGTTCCCCCGCCAAAAAGCCAAGAAAACAGGTATGAGGTCTTAAGCTCTGCTGAAGAGACTCCTCAGGAGGAAGATAGGCAAGATCAACCTTTAGAAAAAATGCCTTCAGCAGAAACAAGACCTGAAGAAAGCGTCACGGCAAGAAACAAGGATAAGCAAACAAAAGCCTCCGAGGAGGAACATGACTCGGAGGAGTCTGAGGAGGATGGAGAAATAGGAGATACGCAGATATCGTTCAGAAGATCTGCAAGGGGCCGCAAATCTGCTAGAGAAAAGAGAGATCAGGAAACTTACAAAGACAAGCTTCAGGGTAGTCAGCCCACTCTGGAGAAACTTCTTGGCAAAAATCCAAAGATGGTAAAAAACCAAGGGCAAGGTTCCAAGGGAGCCCATCATCATAAAAATAAATGATGAAGATTGTCTCCTGGAACTGTAGAGGAATGGGGAGCAAATTGAAAGAAGAAGTAACGAGAAGCCTTATAAGAAGAGAAGCTCCAGACATTCTTCTGATTCAGGAGACCAAAATGGAGGACAAGGAGTTTCTCCAAATCAGTAAAAAATTTTGGAAAGGTAGCAGCGGACATGCAGTTTCAGCACGGGGAGCATCTGGGGGACTGGGCTCCCTTTGGAACCCTCTCAAGTTCAGATTGGTCACCGTGCTGCACAACACCCACTGGCTGTTTTTGAAGCTCCAACCTTTGGACTCGAGGGTGGCAGTCAGTCTTTTCAATGTCTATGTTCCAACAAATATAGGGGAGAAAAGGGAGTGCTGGGACTCCATCAGACATCTGTCGGAGTCAGAAAATTTGGAAAACATCATCGTGGCAGGTGATCTTAACCTCACCTTGCGCATGGAGGAAAAGCGAGGAGGCACAATCGTAAGGGACCCTGTAAGGGAATGGGTGGAAGACCTCATGCAGGATTGGGATCTGCTTGACATCCCTCCAACGAATGGTAAGTATACCTGGTCTAAAAAAAGAATAGGTCCTTGTCACATTGCAGCTAGACTTGATAGATGTTTGGTTCAGAGTTCCTTTCTTTTGCTGGGCTTAGATTTCAGATTGCATATCCTCCCATGCAGTGTTTCTGACCATAAGCCCATCTTGCTTGAGATGCTGGGCCACAAAGATCTTGGCCCCATCCCCTTCAGATTCAACCCTCTTTGGGTCAAAGAACCTGAGTTCCCGAACTTGGTTCATGACTGCTGGAAACTGCCAGTGAAAGGTTCCCCTTTCTTCATTTGGGAAGAAAAACTTAGAAGACTGAAAACGGTGCTTAAATCTTGGGCCAAAGCTCTTCCCTCTCCTGCAAAAGAGAGAAAGCAGGCTCAAGATAATCTTGCCCAGCACCATGCCCAATGCGAAGATGCAGAAATCACTAAAGAAGTTCTAGATAAGGAAACTGAGCTCCAGCAAATCTTCCACAAAGCTTGCCTTTCGGAGGAAGAGCATTGGAGACTGAAGTCTAGGACCTTATGGCTTAAAGCAGGAGACAGAAATTTGGCCTTCTTCCACAAGCAAGCTCAAGCCAGAAAGAGCTTCAATTCTATTGCAGAAATCAAAGATAGAAATTTGACACACAAAGACTTTGATAGCATAAAGAGAGCATCTTTCAACCACTTTCAAAACCTGTATAGAGAAGAGGGCGTGACGGACCCAAACTCCAAATTCTTGGAGGCGGTTCCCCCTAGGATCTCACCTTCAATGAATCAGCAGCTTGAAGCAAAGATCTCTATTCAGGAAATAAAGGATGCCCTCTCAGACATGGAGCCTGACAAAGCCACAGGCCCGGATGGTTTTACAGCAAGATTTCTTCAAACCTGCTGGCAGATTGTGGAGAAAGACCTCTACAAAATGATTTTGAAATCACAAGACTGCCAGAAAATTGGGGGCAGCACCAATTCATCTTTTCTTGCCCTCATACCCAAGGAAAAGGGTGCTAAAGAATTTAATCGGTTCCGCCCCATCTCTCTTTGTAATATTGGATACAAATTAATCACAAAGGTTATTGCCAATAGACTTAAAGGTATTCTTCCAGCCATCATCCCGGAGAACCAAGGTGGATTTGTTCAGGGGATACAGCTCACTGACAACTTCATCCTAGTGCAAGAGGCGATTCACTCGAGCTAGCTTCGCAAAGAGAAAGGTATGGTTATCAAACTAGATCTGGCTAATGCTTTCGATCGGGTCAGACTTAGCTTTCTTTGGGAAGTCTTGAAAAAATTTGGCTTTGGAATGGGCTTTCTAAAATGGATTCGTGCTTGTATTGCTGATCCTTAGATCGCCCCCCTAGTGAATGGGAGAGTAGCTGGTTTTTTTAAAGCTTCAAGAGGGCTTAGGCAGGGTTGCCCCCTCTCTCCGCTCCTCTTTGTCCTTCATGTTTCTGTCCTAAGTTTCTACCTGGATCAGAAACTAGTTGACCAAGAGATCCTGGGGCTCAATATAGCCAGACGGGTCAAAAATGTTAATCACACCCTCTTTGCGGATGATACCCTCTTGTTAGGGGCTGCCTCTGCCAGATCTGCTCTTAGATTCAAGGAGGTCTTGGATGACTACAGTGAAGCTACAGGCAGCAGTTTAAACAATGGTAAGTGCAAAGCTTTTTGCTGGAACATCTCGGCTCCCACCCTTTCTGCCATCTCAAGAATTCTGGGCTTTACTACCACTCTCAACTGGTCCTCCTTTTTTTATTTGGGCCTTCCCATCTTTCGCAAATTGGCATATAGCAGAGATTGGATTCCTCTGTTGGACAAGTTCAAGGCCAAAATACAAGCTTGGGGATTCTCTTTGTTAAATCTAGCTGGCAAAACTGTTCTCATCAAATCTGTTCTTAACAGTCTCCCCATCTTTCAATTCTCTGTAATTCTAGCCCCTTCAGGCATCATAAAAAAAATGGAAGCCTTCATTCGCAAGTTCTTATGGAAAGGGGGAAATCACAATGAAAGGAAAATCCAATTAATCAGTTGGGAGAAAATCTGCAAGCCCCAGAGTGAAGGAGGCCTCAATTTCAAAGATCTTAGCCTCCAAAACATAGCTATGGGAGCCAAGATCTTCTGGAGAATCATTGGTCCAAATCCAGGTTGGGCGCAAAAAGCCCTATGGAGGAAATATTTCATGGGAAAGAGGAAGAGATGTCTAGACGCCCTCCTACCCTCCTCAGGTTCGTAGCTGATCAAGCTCTGTCATAAAGTAGCCCCTTTAATCAGAGACAGAGCGTATTGGATCCTTGGAAACGACAAAGAAATTAAAATTTGGGATGACAGCATTATGATGCACCCTCCTCTATCATCCCACTGCTCTCTGCAAGCGCTGCGTTTGTGGTTGGACAACGCTGAATGCACCACTCTTTGGGACATTTCACAATGGGAAGGCAGACATTGGCAGCGATGGAGGCTCCCTCCCGTCCCTCCTGCGCTGTCCCAAGCTCGAGATCTTTTCCTTTCTTTATTAAATGGTATGGCGCCTCTGCGCGTGGGTAAGAAGGATGCCCGAGGATGGGGAGCTGCCCCAGGGCTTTACACAGTTGCATAGGGATACAAATTCCTTCATGATCACCCTAACGTCCCTCCTAATCCTGCAGTCTGGAACGGGATCTGGAATCACAAAACCATGCCTAAGGTCGACTCTTTTTGTTGGCTGTTATGCCACAGAGGGATTTTAACTGCAGATAGATTGAAGAAGAAATGATTTCACGGTCCCTTTCGATGCTACTTATGCTGTGATTGTGAGGAGAACGCTCAGCATATTATTTTGGACTGTAATTTTTCAAGAGATATCTGGCACGACCTTCTGAGCTTCTAGAATTCTGAATTCACCTTACCCACGTCCATATCTGATATTTTTGCAAACTGGCGGAATTCCTACCCAGGATCGCTTCCTAAAAATGAGAGTTTCACAGCTGCATGGCTCTCTTTGCCGAAATTTGCTTGCTGGCAGATCTGGCTTGAGCGCAACAGAAGAGTTTTAAGAGATGAAAGTCTAAACGCTCAGTTCATCATCACCAAAATAAAATGCCTTTGGAAAGAAAGTCTGGGGGATCATTTTCCGGATCTAAATCTGAGTCAGTAAGACTTAGAATGGGGTGCCTCGATGGACCTCCATTTCTCTAGTGAAACAAGGCATTACAAGGGCACAAAAGAGTGGCAATTCAGAGGGAAGGAGAATGATCTCTCAGATCTGCTCCTCAGGCATTCCAGATTCTCTTTATTCTTCGATGGAGTAGAGAAAGGCAATCCTGGTTTGGCTGGGGCAGGAGGAATTATTAAAAATAAAGAGGGTATTACTGTGGCAAAGTTCGCTTGGGGTTTAGGGCATTCTACCAGCATGCAAGCTGAAGCCTTGGCTCTTTTGCAAGGTCTCAAGCAAGAAAAGGCTTTCGGTCTTTCAGATATCAGTATCATAGGAGACTCTCAATCCATTATCAAAGTTCTAGTGGAGGATTCCTCTCCTGCAGACATTAGACTGGCAAGAGTAATTTCAAGAACCAGAAATTTGGTGAAATCCTTCCAGACTGCTTCCTTCCTTCATGTTTTGAGGGAAAATAATAAAGCTGCTGACTTGGAAGTCGACAGGGCAGTTTCACTTCCAGCTGGCTGTCTCTTGGCAGATGGAATTGAGAATTGGGACCCCATTCCATAAATTTTGTCATGTTTTTCTGCATTTTGCTGAAACAGTTTGTTTGTCTCTTTAAGATAGGGAAAATAACGGAGATAGACTCGATAGTCTCGAGTAAATCTTGCGGTTTTCCAAGTTTAGGGGCTTGTGATCAGTTAATGAAAAAAAGGTTAAGGGATATGCCCGATCAAATGTATCTGGTGAAAGGCATTTTGGCCAAATTCTAATATAAACCATAACCGTTCTTGTTATAAAAAAAATATAAAAAAAAAAAAAAAAAAAAAAAAAAAAAAAAAAACTCTTAACTATAATTACAATATAGACTCTTCTAGTGTATTTTACATCATAAACACGTGGCTAGCCTTTTTTCCATGAATAATGGGGGCTGACGCGGGATACTCCTGAATTATAGGTGTGAAAACAGGAAGGTCAACTTCTGAGTGGCATAACTTTTGCATACGTACTCCCATTAAAGTGCTTCTTGCATTGTTGGAAACATATATGTGTGTGGAACAACATGAAATGTTGATGCACCAAAGTGACAAATTTTTACTCCAAAAACGTCGTTTGATGCCTCAAAACACTCTCGGAAGGTTTCAGTCATTGTTTCACCAAACTAGGTCCCGCTACTAAAAATGGTCCTATGAGTTGATTCCTCCAAATTTTCCACTCTGAATGCATTGAGATGGACAATAAACAATATAATGATCCAAACTGGATCACACCTCCCCATTTTGGGAGGCTTTTGGTCCCCAAAATATTTTACTAAATGAGGTGAGGAAATTTTTCCTTTTCCTTCTCTCCGGTGTACCATTTAGCTTTGAGTGGAAGTTGTCCCTTCAACCCAATCTGCCAAAGGTCTTACTGCCTTTGTCTTGTAGTTATGGACCTCTTCTGCAAAATTGTATCTTTTTCCAACTCTGCCTGAGCATCTAGTGTTAAATCCTCCTCAAAAGGTAGTACTTGTTCCTCTTCCCAATCTAGCATGGAAAGCTTATAGAGTTTCAAATTCTCTACATTCACAACTAAGTAAATGTGCATATATGGTGGTAAATTGAGTCGATAGGAATTATCACCCACCTTTTCCAGAACCTCGAAGGGACCATACCTCAGAGCCTTGATTTTCTTACTAGGCCCCTGTAACCTCTCCTTGTTCAACTGTAGCCATACTTTGTGTCCCACCTTTAACTATTTATTTGTTCTATGTTGATCATGCCTGGCCTTATATTTTTGTTGTGACTTCTGCTAATCTAGGTGGCTATTCCACCTAGACCTATGATCAGTTTCATCATTTTTCTTGTTTATAAAAACATTTACTATTTTTGGCAGATTTTCGGTCTTGAACTTATGTTGCAGTTTTGACCCCCTAAACGGTGTTTTTAGAGGTTTGCAATAGGCTTGTAGCCATAGGTAGGGGCCCGCATCAAATGCTATAGTATTCAGAGAGATATTTCCAACGAGGTATCGTACGTGCCAAATGAAGATAATATGACCACGTTACGCCCTCGGGAATTTAGTTGCCCAACTATCCCCAACAGGGCCCATAAACTCTTAGTGTTCCATCTCTTAGAGTTGGGGTTTTGGTTGTTTTGGGTTTAATCATGTTGTTCAATAATAAAAATGCCCTTGAGCCTCATTATATCATAGTTCATAGGCATGTAGCCGCCACATCTCTTCTCAAAGATAAGTTACCATCACCCGAGCTAGTTTATTTCCATTATGTCTTTAAGCATATTTCAGTTCTTTGATATTAATGAAATGAAGTGTTATTTATGCCGCATCTCTGTATTTATGGTTATATTTGTATTGTGTTGCGTTCATGTTTAAGTTTAGATCAGTGGTATCAGAGCGGTATGCTCTTTCTCTGTTTTTCTTTGCATGTCCCCAACGAGGTCAGGGTATAAGGAGTTAGGGCTCGAACTGGTTGAACCTTTGCAAGACCACCCTTGTAAACCCTGAAGGCCTCCCATGGAAAAAATAAATAAATATGAGGGAGTAGGAGATCCTTTCAAAATATTTCTCAAAGAATCCCTCGAGTGACAAAGGAACGTGATGATAGACAACTTTGCCTAGATCGTTCGGCGGATGCCAACTAACGATGCATCTTCATTCGACAGTCACTTTGGAGGTGCCACTCCCTTCAAGGTACAATTCAACTTTGACATTCATGTATTTGAAGGTCAAATAGGTGAATACGACATAGATAAATGGTTAAATATGTTGGAAGGATATTTTTTGGTTCATGATTTTCCAATAGGGAAAAGAAACTTTTTTCGCTCCTCGAAGTCGCCCCCCACGTCAAGGATTGGTGGGAAACCTATTGCAAAAAAAGGGACGAGAGAGAACCCAAACTGTTTTCAGCCGCACCCACTTGAAATTATTTACGAGATTCCATCAAGGAACAATATTACCTCGTGGTGAGATATGAGGACAAGTACATACAATGGACTACACTGCGGAAACAAAGGGATCAAGATGTGCATGAGTTGACGAATCTGTTCCATACCATGCACACAAGGTAGGTATAAATATTCAGAGAAACATTTGGTGCAAAGTACCGCATTTTTTGCACAAATACATTCAGGAGGAAATGGATTTTCTCGACATCTCCTCACTTGGTGTCACATACTCATATGCTGCCAAGATCGAGCATAAATTTAAACAGAAGAAGCGAGACTTTGGATCTTCGAATCTGAAGTAAGGGAAAGGTGCCCCAAAACCATATAACAAAGGACAAAGCCAAGGCGGGGACACCCAGGACAACCCGTCGAAGCCATAAGCAAAGAACAACACCACGAAGAAAAAGGACACGAGAAAGTGGTGTGAGTTCCATAAGAGCCCCACTCACAACACAAATGAGTGTCTGTCCAAGCAGTCACTAGTGGCCGAGTTGAAAGGCATCCGAATCATATGCGTGTTCCAACTCTGAGTTAGAACCCGACAAGGGGAATGACAAAGGGAAGCATATTATCGACTCAAAGCCTAGTGACACCGTTGCCACCACCAAGATCTAAAAGGATGAGCCTGAAGATCTAGAGGAGGGGGAGCGCTTCTTCCATTCCCATATGTGGGTGAAGGGTTCTCCGTTGCAGTTCATTGTCGATAGCGGGAGCCAAAAGAACCTCATTTCAGTAGAGGTCGTAGAGTGGTTGGGCTTACTGACCACAACACACCCACAGTCGTACACCATCAGGTGGCTTCACCAAGGATGAGATCTCCGCGTCAGTCAACAGTGTGGCCTTCCCTACAACATCAAGCCATTCACTGATGAGGTATTGTGAGATGTTGCTCCTCTTGAATTTTTTGATGTATTATTATGCCAACCATACTCGTGGAAGGGGCATGTTGTGTATGAATCTAGGCCTCACACAGTTATTATTACTTTGGGCAATAAGTTGTACAGATATCAAAGGTAGCACCACCTATTTCCATCTCTTTGATCACTGTGAAGCAATGCATCAACCTCATTTCCCAGACCGAGAATTTGTTTTCCTTATGATTCACCCTTAGGACAAGAAGAAGATTGTGGCCATGACCTCCACACAAGGCTCCCCCGCACAACAACAAAAGATGGATAGGTTTTTGGAGGAGTACGAGGACATCTTAACCTCACCCATAGGGGTACCTCTATATTGCCAGGTCAAGCACTCCATCGATCTAACCCCGGGCACACAGCTACCCAATGGACCAATCTATCGTCACTCTATTATAGAGAACGATGAAATAAAGAGGTAGATTCAGGAGCTATTGTAGAAAGGACACATAAGGCTAAGTTCATCACCTTGTGGGAGGTTGATCGTGTTGGTACAGAAGAAGGATGGGACCTGAAGACTCTGTATTGACTATCAAGTGCTCAACAAGATCATTGTCCAGAATAAGTATCCAATCCCACAAATTGATGACCTTCTGGACCAGCTCAAAGGGGCTAAATATTTCAACAATATTAACTTGAAGTATGACTATCACCAAGTACCAATTGAACCTTTCGATGTGTGGAATATTGCATTCAAATCCAAGGAGGGCCTTTTCAAATGGATAGTCATGCCTTTCGGGTTGACGAATGCCCCCACAACCTTCATGAGGTTGATGGACGATATCTTGCAACCCTTCACCAATACATTCATGGTGGTGTATTTGGATGACATCATAATCTTCATCTATAGTTGGGAAGAGCACCTCCACCATATTCGACAAGTCTTATAAACCCTGCGGCAACACAAGTTGTGTGCCAATTTGGAGAAATGTACTTTTGGTATGACACGGGTTCAGTATATGGGGTACATCATTGATGAGCGGGGTATGCATGTGGACTCAACCAAGATACAAGTCATTCGGGATTGGCCAACCCCAACCAATCCAACAGAGCTCCGCAGCTTTCTGGGTCTTAGAAACTTCTACCGCAGGTTTGTGTTGGGATTCTCTCATATCACTTGGCCTCTGAGTTAAGTAACCAAGGGAGGAGCGAAAGAAAATTTCTTTTGGTCTGAATCCCAACATAAGGCATTTGTCGAGTTGAAGCATCACCTATGCTCTGCACCAGTTCTCACATCACCAGACCTACATCAACCATTTGAGTTTAAGACATATACCTATGACCATGCGATTAGTGCAGTTCTTACTCAACAAGGGCATCCAGTGGCATGTCACAATGAGACACTTTCAGACACGGTCTGAAAGTATCCCCCGTGTGACAAAGAGATGTATTCCATTGTGCAGGAATGTTGACAATGGAAGCATTACATTATGGGGAAGGAAATGGTCATCCATAGACCACCAACCCCTGCAATTCATGCATACACAAGGGAAGTTGCAGAATGATCGCCATAAAAAATGGTCCACATACCTGCAACAATTCCATTGAATATAAAGTACAAGAAGGGCATCACCAACAATGTTGTAGTTTTCCTAAGCTAACCACTGTGCTCGACTCTTGTGGACACGAGACTTTGATGTGGCCGACTCTTTACAAGAGCGATCTAGAAGTTGTCAACACATACCAAACTATAACACCCTCATCCCACATCTACACAAATAGCCGACCAACCGGGGTAAACATGTGATGAGATTCTACTATGACCAGATTCAACCTCCTGGGTGACCTTAAGGAAGTGAAATTGACGGAAACACATGATATGAAAATGAAACTATTTGTATCTATTGTTCAAAGTATCCATTTCAATTAATTAAGTGTGCAAAGTGTTTATCATGTCTTGCAATTTAAACAAAGTGTTTTTGGTAACTGTTTCTGAGTTTATGTGTGAAAGAATGTTAATTAAAATTACTGTTTAACATCTTAAATCAGAAATACATAGTAGCAAAACTTCACCATAGCAACACAACAACATGATGAGGCAGTTCACCCCTCCTGGGCTACATTTGTCAGGTTCAAGACTCCCAATGGGCACGTCCTTGATCTATTAAGTTGCTCAAATTGGTTTAACAGTGAGAAATATGCCTAAACAGGCATAAAAAACTGTGAAATTGAATTCAGAAGACATAAATAAGCTAAGAATGGCTTTTATTTCACCTCAAAAAGTGAAGTATAGCCCAGTGCAGTTCCATTTCCCTCATGGCCCAAATGGCTCTCCAAGCTTTCCTGAAGAAAAAATGGTTGAAGAACAACTCTGTTAGCTCCGCAACCTGCCCCAAACACTTCAGAATGCTCAGAATACCCAAAATTGACCAAAATTTCGTTCAAATTGGTTCAATATTGGAGAAGTTATGACCTCCACAATTTTCTGCTCAATGTCCCTTGGAAACCCAACCAAATCTGGATGAACTCCAGTTAGGCGTGCTAGAAATGGAGGAAGGCCGAAATTGTCGGGACTGGCGCCAAATTAGGCTACAGGTCCCATTCTAAAAATTTTAGCACCTAGTCATGGTGCGTGGTCATGGGACCTATAGCCTTAAGCCTTGAGGGCTTAACCTTAACTCCGTCGGTTGAATCAAACAACCCGACGGCTCAACTGTTGCCCGTTATAAACTGACCCATATTCGTTCATGTTGGGTCGACCTCCACCGCTACCATGACCTGTTCAATGTGACCTGAACGTTCACTGCTACACGAGGGCCTGACCCAAACGCGTTCAGCGTGACCTGATTGCGTTCAGGTCGGGTCGGGTCAACCCATCAATTTTTTTTTAAACATGATTTTGAACCAGTGGTTTGGGGCCATGTGGCACCCTATAATAGGCCCATAAAAACTTAAATTAAAAAATGAAATTTGCCACGAAATTTTTCTGAAATGACAAATTATTTTTGTTCAAAAGTCATGTTTTGAAGGTTATTGGGCAACTTCAAACTTCAATATCTTTCACATACGACATCATATTTGAGTCTCGTTCGTGGCGCCAGAATGGCAGCGACGAGGCCTATCTGGTCATTCAGGTTGCAACCAATTTTTAGCAATTCCAATTTTGAGCATTTTTTTCCAATTGGACATGATCACCTGATCACACCTCCCCATTGGGAATCTTTTGGACCCCAAAATCATTCAATTTCTTGTTAAGAAGATGACGATACAGATCCCTCACCTTTTCCACCTCCATCCATTTTGCCTTACTCGGTTTGCTGCCTTTAAGACCAACCCGAACAAAATCAACATTTCCCCTCCTCAGAGTGTGTGTCCTTCTGTCAAGGATAGCATCCTCTTTCAACTCATCCAAAAATTCTAGCGAGAAATACTTTATGGATGGCAGCTGAATGTCTCTTTCAAAATCAACAATTAAAGGAGGTTCATACAAACATAAATTTTCCACATTCACAACGGAATACATTTGCATATATGAAGGAAAATCTAGTTGAAAAACATTATTTCCAACTTGTTTAAGGATCTTGAATGGACCATAACGAATAGGCTTAAGCTTTTTACCTTCTCCTTGCATTCTTTCCTTACTAATATGTAGCCATACCTCATCTCCTTCTTGAAACTTATGATCAACTCTTTGTTTATCATGCCTCTCCTTATACTTGCCTTGAATTTTTTCAAGCTGTTCTTGAACCTGCCGATGTATGAGCTGAATTCTTTCAATGAACATGCGAGATTTGTCAATGTCACTATGCCCATCAATGGCAACATCCTTCTCAAGAATGAAATCTAAAGGTGACTTAGGCAAATACCCAAAGCAAGCTTCAAAACGTGAAGTATTTGTAGAAGAGTGCTTGGCCCAATTGTAAGCATGCTTAATATAATGCAAGTGCTCATCCCAAAGCTTGGGATGCTTGCTGCAATAACCTCTCAAAAGATGTACAATGGTTTCGTTCACTACCTTTGTTTGGCCATCTATTTGCGGATGGAAAGCAGTACTCTTCTTCAACTTGGTGTCCATCATATGGATTGGACCGAAAATCCCCAACAAATCTGGAATCCCTGTCACTAACAATAGAAGTAGGTGTTACACAACATTTTTTCATCGTCCCTACAATCCCTCGTCCCATACGTTGGAGGAATATTCTTGTGACTTGTGAATAGTAAAATGTCTTGAAAACACCTTAATGGCATCCTTCTGCATAAGGGCAAGAATTCTCTTGAATAACATTTCCTCAGAAAAACACCGAAAACCCCATGTTTTGGCATTGGCACGAGTAGCCAGTTCATCCCTCGCGCCAATGGGGAAAATATACACTAGTGGGCGCGGCAGTTGGCGCTATGTCCCTGTGTTGTGTCCGCGCTACCCTGTTTTGGAATGTTTTTTAACAAATAGAAGGCGGAAGTTTGATTCTAACAACTTCAGAACGGATCATCAAAAAGAGGTTGGGTTGTTTGGCTCTGGATCTCCCTGATTAGGAAGTGGTTTTCCACCTCTCATGGAACTTTCCTAAGAGATAGGACTTTCCCCCATGATTATAGGGAGCCTAACCTCTCCTTCTCCCTATATAAAAGCCTACCCTCTCCATTTGCTAGCTAGCTGAACTTTTGGGAAGGAAATTATAGATGAGTGACAATCAAGAGTAGAGCTAAGGAGAACCCTGTGAGAGAGAGAGAGTTTTGTCAAACCCCTGACAAGCTTTGTGAGACACGTCCCACTGGAATCCTGTCGAAGGAAGATCACGACGTCAGAGCACCAGTTGTAATCGTTCTCTCGTATCTTAATATACATGACTCTGCTATTGGTTCCATGATTGTGTTTGTGATCTGAAAATGTGTGAAAAAAATATGTCTTGTACAAAGATAGATAGTAGGGGATTTTACTGGTTATTTCACCTTTACTAGAAAGGATGAAACTAGAAGCTCCTGGCCCTCTTACTGGCTCTGCTTAAAGAAATATGAAGTTAACACTAAATCGATCTGGCAATGAAAGCATTTGTTTATATTTGCAAAGTATTCATTAACCAAATTTTATGTGTGAATAAGCAAGTTCAAGTATTCTGCAATGGACGTAATGTGGTTTGAAGTGAAACAAATGAGTTTTGATCACTGTATAAGTCTCATTGTGAAAAGTGGACTTATTAAAAATTATTGTTTAATGTAGTAAAATCTAGAATATAGCAGCAAAAATGCACAGCACAACAGTAAGCATTTGTTTAAGCAGTTCACCCCTCTCTTGGGCTACCTCTGCTGGGTCCAAAAGCCTCCAAATAGGTTTTTCCCTCTTTCATTAATGCTCAAAATAAGTATTACACTGTGAAGAAAGCATCAAAAGGCTAAAATAGCTGCAAATTCGGAAACAAAGGACTGAAAACAGTAAAAATCGACTATTCATTCACTTCAAATGGATGAGTATAGTCCAACACAACTGATCTTTCACCAAGCCCTGGTGGCTCCACAAGCAAATTCGCTGATAAAGTCGCTGACAGAGTGCCCTGATGGCTCTGAAATCTATCCCAACAGCTCCAGAATGCTTCAATACCCCCAAATCAAAAAATATTTCGTCCCAATTGGACTTCCCTAGCCAAAGTTATGGTCAACTGAAGTTTTTGTCCAATTACCCCTTGAAAAGCTCCACTAAATGTGGAAGACTGCAGTTAATCCCGCTAAATTTGGAGTCGGCGCTAAATTTGGGTGCTCCACCAAATATTCCGCCGGAATGGGGGGCTAAAATATAGGCCCATACGACCGCACCGATTGGAAGTTAGTTTAAAACTCTGCAGTTTTTCCGCACCCGGCGCCTTGTAATGTGACCACGTCCCCAACCATAACGCACCACAAGCACATTCAACCTTTAAATATAATTTCATGCACATGGTTTAATAACCACCATAGTTGGCTCGACGGTTGGGCTGCCCGGCTTTGACCGCGCCCACCCGGGTTCAAATCCTGCCGTGTGCAAAAAAAATTTAAAACACAATTTCGTTCCACCTTGGGGCCACGTGGCGCCCTGTGATTGGCCGCTGCGTAATATTCTGTATCATATATATATATATATATATATATATATATATATAAAGTTAAATTGGCCATTTTTTAACTGAAATTGGAAAACTTCAAAACTAAATATATTCCTCATACGACATCGGTTTTCAGTGCCATTCACGTCTACAGGATGGTTTTTCCGAGCTCTTTCCAGTCGATCTAGTTCAGACCAATTCTGAGCAACTTCATTTTTGAGCATTTTTCTACAAGAGACTTGATATCCTGATCACAACTCCCAAATGGGAAGCTTTTGGACCCCAAAAACTCTTTGATTACTGAAACTGATGATGTGGAGACTGATTCTCCACTCTTCCACCCTTGAAAATATGAAATCTACCCGATTTCATCAAATGAAGCTTTTGAGAAAATGATAATCTCTCTCTGGAATCAACTGATCGACCATTGCTAATATTGACGGAGTCATGATGCAAATTATTAAAATTTGCAGAATAGAAATTGTAATCTGCAGAAAACAAATTTTTTCTACACTGATCAAACTTCCCAAAAGACTTAAAATAACTTTCACCTTGCAAACTGTTCCCATGGCGAGTTCTACCATTCTGAAACCAACTTTGTCCCATGCTGAATTGTGTGTCCTTCTTGCTTGCACTTCTTTTCTTTGACACTTCATTCACTACATTGGCTGACCCAAAAGGTAATTTGTGCAACATAACATCATCTTCTTTCAAAGACAAACTGTTATCAAACTGATACAAATCATTAGCAACATCATAAAAAGGCGAATGCTCAAAATCTGGTCATTTCAACATCAACAAAGTTAGACTTTGACTTTCATTAACCAGTCTTTTCAATTGACTTGCATGGAGTAAAGAAGATTCCAGCTTCTTCTTGTGAGATCTCACAATGGAGTCTTTACGATATTTGAACAAGTGATACTTGTTTTCATGGCGATGAAAGATAGCCTTCCTGTCAAATAAATAAGGACTTCCCAAAACAATACCTGAGATATCAAGTGGCACCACATCAAGTTCCACTGTGTCAATAAAGTGTGCAGTTATTGCAAAGCGCAATATGCACTTTATTGAGACTTGCAAATTGGCATCCTTGCATATTCATCCAAGTGGATAAGGCTTCGTATGTGGAATGGTCTCAAGTTTAAGCTGCTTGACCAAATCTTTAGATATAAGATTCGCTTGTGAGCCACTGTCAAATAGTGTGTCAATTTTGGTATGTTTTGAAATTACCCTCACATGGGAAAGCTCTATCCCTCCCTTTTCTTCATGAGTATTCTTTGTGACAATTCAAAGAGCTAGAACCGGGAGCTGGCAATTTTTGCACCACTTCTTTCCCTTAATGTTCTTTAAAACCATGGCTATGCTGTCTCATCTCCGAGTCTAACCCTAAGTCTTGCTCAACCTGCTGGCGTTTTCCTTTTCTTTGGTCTTGTTTTTATTCTTGTATTTTTCTCGTTTCAGCCGTAATGAAGCTTCCAACAATGATCTTCATCATGACTTGTCTTTGAACAATTCTTGCAAAAGAACTTTCCTTTTTCTTTTCTTGAATTTGCAACTCTTTTCTTTCCTTTGTTTTTGAAATTACTATCCTCAGCAAAAGTATTCTTTCCTCTAGCTTCTAAATGTGTAGCCTGGACACAAAATTCATCTAAGCTGGTAGGATTAAACATTAGAATAGTATGTTGAAGGTAATTGTGAAAAACTCCTATGTATTTTAACAAGGTGTCTTGACTTTGTAAGTCTACCACAAGTAGAAGTGCTCTCCTTCTAAACTCTTGGGTATAATATTGCACATTTTGACCCTTAAGTTCCCTAAAATTTTGCCAATTCATGATTTCCTTTTGAATATGAGCAAGAGGATAAAACTGTTTCTTAATAGCAGTAATAAACTCATTCCAAGTTAGAGTTATCTTACCATGCTTTTTAATCTCTTCTCTGGTCTTGGCTTCCCACCAAACCAAATTTGCTCCATCCATTCTTAATGAGGCTAATTGGATTTTTGTGTCATCATCATGCATATTCTAAATCCTTATATACACTTCCAGTTGTCTAATCTAGTTATCCAATTTTTCTACATTCACATCACCATTAAACATCGGTAACTCAAACTTTACATCAAGCTTTAACAAAGTATTTATAAGAGATGTTTTTGTTTTGTGTGACTGATTAACAAAAGTTGAAGAGGATGATGTGGAGGAAGAGTATGACGATGGAGATGAAAGATCACCATTTCCTCCAATCCCTTTCTTAGACTTATCATTGTCATTCTTCCCTCTTGAAGAATCTCCTTTTCCTTTGGTTTCTAGACCTTCTCCAGCGAATCCTATAATTTCTCTCCTCGCTAGAGGATCATAACCATATCGCCTATGTCTAAGAAAGCTTTTCTAAAGACTCTTTCTTTTTCCTTGGAATCCATTTCCTCATGTACTTCTCCTTCTCAAAGACATGTTTGTGGTCGATTCTAAGGCTAATGAGGATGAAATGAAGGTGGAGATAATGGCACCCTAGCCTCCTTGGTTGAGGATTATCTTGTTCTCTAAGCAATTGACCTTCCCCTCTTTTCAATTTCCGCCTAGTAAGCATCAAATTTTGCGTAATAACACAATTTCTGCAAATTTCACAAACTCTTAAGAAAACCTAGAGGTCCGACACCAATCGATCTGAAATTGTGTGAACAAAATATTTATTATACAGAGATAGACAGTAGGGGCTTTTACTGGTTATTTCACCTTTACTAGAAAGGATGAAACTAGAAGCTTCTGGCCCTCTTACTGGCTCTGCCTAAAGAAATATAAGGTAAACACTAAATCAATCTGGCAATGAAAGTATTTGTATATGTTTTAAAAGTATTCATTAACCAAATTTTATGTGTGTATAAGCAAGTTCAAGTATTCTGCAATGGAAGTAATGTGGTTTGAAGTGAAACAAATGAGTTTTGATCATTGTATAAGTCTCATTGGGAAAAGTGGAATTATTAAAAATTACTGTTTATTGTAGTAAAATCTGGAATATAGCAGCAAAAATACACAGAATAACAGTAAGCATTTGTTTAAGTAGTTCACCCCTCTCTTGGGCTACCTCTGCTGGGTCCAAAAGCCTCCAAATAGGCTTTTCCCTCTTTCATTAATGCTCAAAATAAGTATTACACTATGAAGAAAGCCTCAAAATGCTAAATTAGCTGCAAATTCAGAAACAGAGGACTGAAAATAGTAAAAATCGACTATTCATTCACCTTAAATGGATGAGTATAGTCCAATACAGCTGATCTTTCACCAAGCCATGGTGGCTCCACAAGAAAATTCGTTGATAAAATCATTGACAGAGTGCCCTAATGGCTCTGCAACCTATCCCAATAGCTCCAGAATTCTTCAATACCCCCAAATCAAAAAAAAATTCACTTCAAAAGGATTTCCCTAGCCAAAGTTATGGCTAACTGAAGTTTTCCCAGTGTCCCCTTGAAAAGCTCCACTAAATGTGGAGCACTGCCAGATAGCTCCGACAAAACTGGAGATAGCGCTAAATTTGGGCGCTCCACCAAATATTCCACCGGAATGGGAGGCTAAAATATAGGCCCATACGACCGCACTGATCGGAAGTTAGTTTAAAAATCTGCAGTTTTTCTGCACCCGGTGCCTTGTAATGTGACCACGTCCCCAACCATAACGCGCCACAAGCACATTCAACCTTTAAATATAATTTCGTGCACATGGTTTAATAACCACCACAGTTGGCCCGACGTTTGGGCCACCCGGCTTTGACCGTGCCCACCCAAGTTCAAATCCTGTCGTGTGCAATAAAATTTTAAAACACAATTTCGTTCCACCTTGGGGCCACGTGGCGGCCTCCGGGTTGGCCACGTGGCGCCCGTGATCGTCGTCATGGAATATTATGGAATATTCCACGAAATATTCCCTAATATTCTTTTTAAATTTTATATATATATATATATATATATATATATATATATATATATATATATATATATATATATATATATATATATATATCATAAAGTCAAATTGGCCATTTTTTTTACTAAAAAAGGCAAACTTCAAAGCTGAATAACTTTCTCATACAACGTCGATTTTTAGTGCCGTTCACGTCTATAGGATCGTTTTTCCGAGATCTTTCCAGTCGTTCTAGTTTGGACCAATTCTGAGCAACTTCATTTTTTAGCATTTTTCTACAAGAGACTGGATCTCCTGATCAGTTTGTCCATCATATAATGCAATTTCATTCGTTCCTCTTTGACTGATCGATAGTTATAAAGTGTGAAATATTACATTGCATGTTGTCTCTCTTCTTCGCATGTGTACAAGTATTTGGATCTAGCGAGCTCACGGATTGTGACCTGTCCAGCTAGGAACAGAAGCGCCTCTTCTTCTTCGACAACATAAGCGAAGGAATCATGGTAAGCGATCTATCGCGATTCTATCTTTTGTAACTAGGAATTAATAGCTTTACGTGTTTCGATTTTTGCTAGACCCACCCTAGGGCTAGTGGGATCGCCTTTGTCCGCAAATGTGATTTACCTCCACAACAATTTGGTGACTCCACTGGGGATCAGTGGGATTTGGTCCTTCCTCCATTGGGTTGTTTTTTGGCTTTTTGTTTGATTAGTCTACTTTTCTGGTTCACCTTCCTTGGTGTTAAAACCCTGTTCAGCCCCCAGAAGACCAGATCTAGCCTTTGTTCGTTCATTTTCATAATTTTATAGGGTAAGCCTGATTGGCGCGGTTATCCCTATGACAGTCGCGCCAAAGGGTGTTAGTTGCTAGTTAGGCACTCGCGCCATCCCCTGTTAGGCGCGCCAACCCTGGTAGGCTTTAGGGTTTGCTTGTTTTTGGACTCTCTGAGCTTGAATTTTGGTCCTGCTTTGTTTTTTCTGATTTCATGAGTGCTTTGAAGTCATTTTTACTGTGTTTAGTCCTTGTCCTCCAGTTGTTTGCCGTTTTCTATCAGTTTTTCACTTTAGCCCTAGGGCTTCTAGGCGCTTTAGTGTGCTGAGCCTCTCGTGCGAGTTTTGGGTCTGTGCTTTCCCAGTCAACTTTGTTTCTGCTTCTTTGCATTCATCTTGTTGAATCCAATTGAGTCATTGCATTTATTGAGTGATTGTCCTCTCTTTCGTTCAGTTTCACTTTATGTTGCTCCAAGCCTAGATCACACGGTTTGTTTGAGTCTCTTTCGAGATTCTTCTTCGCTTTGAGGGATTTGGTCATCGGTTTGAGTCTTGATTGGGCTTGTTTGAGTTGAGTGAACTTGTTTTGTTTCAGCTCCCTCTCTATCATTCTCAAATTGATGTTTTCATCAGTTTTTCATTTATTTAGTGCATTTGCTCTAATATATTGAAAAGAAAATCTTTTGCATTTTGATTGACATAGTGAAAATTGAAAACTCTTTTGCATTACTAGTGTTGTATAATTATAGAGAAAAATTTTCCAGTTTCATTAGCTTGCATTGAAATCAGTAGTGGATGTTTTTGTGTGTTCATTTCGCTATCATTTGAAAGCTCTCAACTCTCTCGTAGATAGCTCTTCAATGAACACAGTGATATTTTTTGGCATGTAGCTTGCATCTAGAGGTTTTATGAGATCCAACATTCGATAGGGCCTTGAAATCAAAACGTAAATTGAATATCAACTTTAAAATTTACTGAATTAACCTAAGGTAGCATTGAAACTTAACGGAACATCTAGTAGTCTAAGGTAGAGATGTGTTTCAGCGTCTTTAAGCCTAGTAGTTGTCGCTTGCCATCTGGCTATAGACAGCGCTAGTGCGGACTTGTGCTCCCCGTACCGTCGTGTATATAAAGGGAGACCCCATTAGGTTGCAAATCCTTTATCCATAGGAAACCGAGTCTGCCGCCTTTTACCTATGATACACTGAACACAACATTAAGAGATATTACCTACACGTATGTTAAGTCCTTGGTTGATTTCTCTTTCATTTTTACCAAGGTTTATATGGCAGTTCATGGATATCTGGTACACCCATTTACCTAGATTACCAGAGCAGTCATTTTGATCTTTACTGACTCCCTAAATTTGAAAAGATCATCAAGTGCTTGTCCTTTCACGCTTGTTTCCAAACTGAAAGTGATAGAGTCATCTTTTACTCGTTTCTAGACTCTTAAAATGTGAAATAGTAAAATTTCCAGTTTCAATGTGGTAAAATTAATCACCTATGATCACACGCCCATTTAGAGATTTTATTTTATTTTATTTATTTATTTATTTATTTTTTATTTTATTTTATTTTTTTGTTTTATTTATTTTTTTTCAGCCTGTTTTTGTTTGCCTTGGTTTTTGCCCCGTGTGTCTTTGTTTTTTTATCTCTTCCTCTTTTTGCTATAGTCACCGTGGCAGAACCATTAGTTTCGTCTATTGGTAGTCCTTATACAGACGATTCATCGGAGGTCTCTCAGTCCTCTGATGAGCATCAACAGCCCGTTGTATCCGAGTTTCCCTTTGGGGGATCGGTTATATCTGAGCTTCCCTTTGGAGGACCAGTTGTGTTCAATTGGCCCTTGTCCAACACTTGGTTTGGATTTGGATTTGGGGAACACTTCCCTCCTCTTACATCGGGATCACCATTTTTGGCTGCTGTCGTACCTCCTAGTCCCCGTCGTCTTTTAGAAGATCTTACAGCAGGGTCAAATATGGACTCATCCAGTCCTATTCCTAGTGAGGGAATTCCTACTTCTGGTGAAGACTACCAGCTTTTTCCCGAAGACATCCCTAGACCATCTGTTCTGTCTTCACCTGGTCCATCGCTCCCAGGTAGATATAGGTCTTTAAGTCAGGTCATGGCCACTGTTGCTTCTATGGGAATATCGACTCCATCCATGGAACCGACCATTCCCTCGTTAGGGATGTCGCCATCGACACCTCTCATGGCATCTCCTTTTTTCACATCGGTACCTGTTAGACCTACTGTCTGCATGGCTACGTCTACGCCTGTTGTCACCACTCAGTCAACTGGGACCTCGTCCGTTCCTGAAGATGTTTATATAGCTACTGCCATTCCTGAGAACCTTTCTCCCGAGGAGTATCAGATGACTTTACAACTGCCGATCTCCCAGGTTGATCAGTCCTCTCAGGATCTTAATCGTCCTTACTTTTCTCATTATGGAGCGGATGGTACCCCGATCTATTCATTTCCATTTCAATACGACGAGCACGGCAATCCCATTCATTTGCCTACTCCTGAGGCTTATCAGTATATTAACGGTTTTATACCTACCATGCCTGTGCAACCTTCTAACCAACAAGGTCAACCCTTTTAGGGACAACCTTTGTTTCAGCAAGGATATGCTTCTAGCCCACAAGGACAACCCTTCCAGGGACAACCTTCGGGCCAGCCAGGGTATGCATATGACCCGCAAGGGCAACCCTTACAGGGACAACCTTCGATCCAACAGGGATTATTTTACGGCCCGCAAGGGCAGTCTTACAATCCTCAAGGTCAACCTCTACAGTCTCACCCTGTGGTCCAACCAGGGCAACCTCAAGGACCGACAGGGCAACCGGTATATCCTCCTGGACCTTCATACGGTACTGGGGGGTAAACCCATCCTTCTCAACCTTTGGTGCAACCTCAGCAGCCTCATTTTCCCATTGGTCAAAATGTTGCACAGCCAGGGCCATCTTATGGTCCTGTCCCAGGTCGACTTGGTTATCAGGCACAACCTGGCCCACTTCCGCCATCAGGCCAACTTGCTCAGCCGGGGCAACCTGGTGTCCCTCATCAGCTAGGTCAACCTGTTCAACCAGGACAACCTAGACAGCCTGTTAACCCTGCTTAGCCACCGATCTGTTCTATTCCACCGCCGAATCCACTCGTGCGCCCGACTTATCCAACTCAGCAGGGCCCCACTTACCAGCATCCCGTTCAACCCCAAGGTGGCTATTACCCTCAAGGTCAGTTTCGACCGATTTACAACCCGCCTTAAGGTTCTCGTAATTACCCTCAACAGCCAGGCTATAGTCACACTCCACAACAAAATCCTTACACTGCTCAATCGGGACCCATGTATACTCATAATCAGTACCCTACTTATAAACCCTCATATCCTGGTTTTCAGCCGCCATATCAACCCAATTGTCCGGCTTATACCCCCTATGGTCAGAATCCTCCAGGACAGAACCAATGGGGCCAGAGTTATGCTCAACCAGGATGGAGTACAGGTAAAGGTCCTTATCGGGGACCTGGCATGCCTTTTAACCCTCAATTACCTTTTCTCGCCACGTTGGAGTTACCAGACGTGTCCAAATTAACCAATGATCTGATTCTTCATAATCCATATTGGCCTCCGGTTCTGACAAAGGTGCCTGGTGATTGTCCTAAGTTTGAGGGAAAATCTGGAGAAGACCCCCAAGCACACGTCATGACATACCATTTATGGTGTTCTTCGAATTCTTAGGTGGATGACTCGATTCGTCTGCGTCTTTTCCAGCGCACTCTCACCGGCGCTGCTGCTAAATGGTATATAGAACTGTCCTATGGTATTTTTCAAGATTTTAATACTCTAGCTATGGCGTTCCTGACGCATTTCCAATTACCGGTTCGTTACGAAGCCGGGACACATCTCCTGACATCTCTGAAACAGGACAAAGCTACTCATATTTCAGATCACATTCACGAATGGAGACGTCATCGTCGTCTGATCAAGTTTGACATTCATGATCATCTTCTGAATCACTGGTTCACTACCTCTTTTATCAATAAGATTGCACAAGACATTGTTATGGGGGCATGTGTAACCGAGGAACAGGCCATCGCTCGCGCCCATTACCTTGATTTAGTGTACTCTCAATCAGGCACGTTATACGACATCTTGACTGATGCCCCACTACGAGGGACCTCTAAAGCGCCGGCTACTTCGTCGGTTGACGGTGTTATTGGTTCTGTATCCCAGAATTCACGTAAGTCTTCCAATGGGAAGAAGAAATCGAATTCTTCCAACCATTCTGCTCCTCGGGCTACCCCAAATTCTGGTAAAACCACAGAGGTCAATGCCATTCAGGCCAATCCTACGGACAATACTTCTAAGGGGAAAAATAAGGGCAAAGGCAGAGCCAAATCCGATGCCCCAAAACCATAATCGTCCAAACCGCGTGCTGATGATGGTTCGCAGCGAAAACCGAAGTACCCTTGCCTGATTTGTGATGAAGACCACTACACTAAAGATTGTCCTAGACAATCCGAGGTTAGCCAACTTCTTAAGGGTGCTAAGGGGAATCCTACAGTTCTTAAGGAACATTTTCCATCTCAGCAGACCCAGATGGTCGAGAAGCCTTCGCTATCTGCACCATTTGGGTCTCAGGTTTTCATGTTGAGTGGTGCTACACCTATTTCTATCGCCACTCGATCGAAAGACTATGCTGGGTTGCGTCAGGCGACAAGGAATGAGAGCGTTGATGGTCCTCCTCCCCCACCTGTATCTGGCCCACTTGAGATTGAAAGGCCTAGTCCTGAACCCGCTATGCGGCCACCTTCTAAAGGTGTTCTTAGGAAATTTTCCTATAATCCGAACACCCGTGCTGCCCAACATTATAGCATTGTTGAGGATTTGGCACAGGCGCCATCCGCCATGTATGTGTTGGAAGTACTCTAGAGTTGTCCATCTCAACGGAAGGCGTTATTATTTTCCATTGGCGGGATTGATCCTGTTGATTCTAGCCTTATCTCTTTCGACTTGGAAAATTTTGTTCCCTAATTTCCGCATCAGATTGCGCTTATTATACAAGTCGGTATTAACGGTCTTAATATCCATAGAGCCATTGTGGATGAAGGTGCATCCACATGCGTCATGTCATTCGCCTACTGGAAGGCCATTGGCTCTCCAGCCTTGACTTCATCTCCCAATGCCCTCGAGGCATTCGATGGAAGGGAATCGAAACCCTTGGGTGTTCTTGCAATTCTACTGATTACTTTACAAGGGAAGATGGTTAACGTCGAAGTAGAAGTTGTTGATGCGAAACTCAATTATAATCTTCTGCTCGGTCGCAGTTGGACCCATGCTATGTTGTGCGTGTCGTCCACCCTCTTTCGCGTGTCAAAATTTCTCGCATGAGGGCAAAATTGTTACTGTCGACCAGTTATCCTTCTTTACCTCGTTATCCAAGAACAACGTCCCATATGTGGATCAGATACTTACTCCTTGTGACAGTGTGAGACTAGAAATTTTCAAAGATCTCGTCCTTATGGGTGTCTTTCCTCCTCCGCCATCGAATACCATTCAAGTCAATATGATCTCTAGGTTGGATGACCCATGGATCATCCCTTCTCCTGAACAGGTTGCCTCTTTTGGAGAATCAATGCTTCTGACCCCGGTTGAAATCAATTATTGTGAGATAATTTCCGCATCATATCCTCCTCCTATTGATGATTCTCCTTTGAGCATGGCTCTTGATATTTATTCTCAATCCCCTTGGCTCGGTGATGCAGGTTTGCCTGATCCTTTGAGAGAAGTTTTTCCGTTTGACGAAGCTATCATGGAGACTATGTCTCTCAAAGATCTGTCGTGGAGCGATGGGCATCATCATTCCTCGTTTATGCCCGACCTGGGGGCAAGGTCTAATTGTCTCGAGCGTTTTGCATCTCAGTTTCCCTCTCCACCGCTCTAGACGCCAATATTGACTCATGAAGTTTTCTTGGAAGGAAATTTGAGGAACACTACCCAAACGATGCCTATCGACATATCCATTAAACCGGGGGTTGTCGAGAACATCCATGTGGGAGTCAGTTGTTCTCCAATGAGATTCAAGTATACACTATTCTCTTCCGCGAATTCCGTGATGTTTTCGTTTGGTCTTATGAAGAGATGCCTGGAATTGATCCCAGTATTGTCGTGCACGAAATTCCCACCTATCCCGGTGCAAATCCTGTGTGCCAACGTCTGCATCCAGTGAATCCTCGGAAATCCGTTGCTATAAAAGCTAAAGTTGAGAAACTTCTTAAAGCGGGTTTCATATATCCGATCCCTCTGACATAGTGGGTTTCCAACATTGTCCCTATGTATAAGAAGCAGGGCACGATTCGAGTCTGTGTTGACTATCGAGATACCAATCGGGCTTGCCCTAAGGACAACTATCCCACCCCTTTTATCGATCAGATCATTGACGATTGCGCGGGGAGTGAGATATTTTCCATTATGGATGGATTTTCAGGTTATAATCAAATCAATATCCTCCCATCCGATCAACATAAGACTGCTTTTATCTGTCCGTGGGGAAAATTCGCCTATAATAAACTCACTTTCGACTTGAAAAACACTGGGGCTACCTTCCGGCGTGCCATGTCTTACGCCTTTCACGACATATGTAATGTTGTTTAGCCGTACCTGGATGACCTTCCGGCTCATTCAGCTCTGCATCCAGAACATCTCCGCCTGATTTTTCTCTGCTGTAGACATTACAACATCAGGCTTAATCCTCATAAGTGCGTCTTTTGCATCGACTCTGGTCGACTTTTAGGGTTCATTGTCTCTAAGGACGGAATTCGCCTTGACCCTCTTAAGGTTGAGGCTATTATTAATCTCCCCTCCCCATCCTCGTTACATCAGCTTCAGAGTCTTCAAGGGAAAGCGAATTTATTACGTCGTTTTATCCTGAACTATGCGGAGGTAGCCAAAGGGTTCACACGACTTCTAAAACAGGACGTCCCTTTCTGTTGGGACAAGATTTCTCAACAATCTTTCGATAACTTCAAGACATTGCTTATCAACGCTCCATTAATACGTCCTCTAAATTATCATCGCGACTTTACCCTCTATTTAGCTGCCGCATTTAGTATAATTGCCATGGTTCTGGTGCATGATGATGATGATGGTAATGAACACGTGATTTATTACCTGTCTCGTAACCTCGTCGACACTGAAATGCGTTATGCACACGTCAAGAAGTTGGCGCTGGCCGCAGCCGTTCAGCGGTTTCACCATTACATCCTGTTACGTACCGTAAACGTGATTTCTGACTGTAACCCCATGACTTACATTTTGTCTCGACAATTGCTGGGGGGCAAGTACTCAAAGTGGATTGTGATCCTCCAATATTTTAATTTGGAGTTCACTACTGCCAAATCAAAGAAATCACTGGTTTTTGCTA
Organism: Pinus albicaulis; assembly: GCA_034641835.2. Taxonomy (NCBI): domain Eukaryota; kingdom Viridiplantae; phylum Streptophyta; class Pinopsida; order Pinales; family Pinaceae; genus Pinus; species Pinus albicaulis. The sequence goes on from CM076575.1 coordinate 687,995,523, forward strand.
ATCTCATTTGTTCTCTCCCTAATGACTTTGTTCCGTCTCAATCCAAGGATCATATATCGAATGAAACTCTCTTCTTAATCAGCACTCTCAATCCATGGCACGGTTATATCATTGTGTACCTCCATACATCTACCTTTCGATCTGAGTTAACGAAGGATGCTCGACGCCGCGTTCGACATCAGTCGCAACCATATCGCATTGTCGGAGATACCCTATATTGACATTAGAAGAGGCTGAGAAAGTTTTGAGTGACTGTCATAGTGGCGCCTATGGCGATCACATGTCCGATTATGCTACCGCACATAAGATCCTTCGTGCAGGCTATTTCTGGCCATCTATATTTAAAGACTGTATTGTTGCAATACGAAAGTGTCATGCATGCCAGATCTTCCAACGCAAGATGCGTGCGCCGCCTCTCCCATTACATCCTGTCATTACCGTGGGCCCTTTTTCCAAATGGGGCATTGATTTTATGACGTGTAACCCTCACTCGGCTGGGGGGCATGCTTATATCATCGTTGTCGTAGATTATTTCACCAAGTGGACCGAAGCAATGCCTACACTAGCTGCGGACAGTAAGACAGTTACACAATTCATTTTCAACCATGTGATCACTCGTTTTGGCCTTCCTCAAGCCATCGTCACTGATCATGGATCTCATTTCTGGGACTATATGATGGCAGAGCTGAAATCTAAGTTGGCCTTGCGTCGCGACATCTCAACGCCATATTACCCTCAGGCAAATGGCCAGGTTAAAGTCGTGAGCAAGGTGCTTGTCATGATGCTTCAACGAACAATTGGTATACACAAATCGAGTTGGCATCTCTAGTTGTTTTCAGCTTTTTGGGCCTACCGAACGTTAGTGAAGAGTGCAACCAGATTCACACCATTTCAATTGGTGTATGGTCTGGAGGCTACTCTTCTGGTTGAATGTGATATCCCTTCACTAAAATTGGCTGTGGAATTACTGCCCGATACTTCCCCGGAGGAAAAACGTCTCTTATATCTCAAGAGATTGGACGAAACTCGCCGCTTTGCTGCTTTGGTTATCGAGGCACAGAAAAATCGAGTTAAAGCTCATTTCGATCAAACGATTTCTCCGCGCTCTTTTATCGAGGGGGACCTCATCCTCTTGTATGATCAAGCCCATGACAAGCTTGGGGCAAGCAAATTCCAACCTATGTGGCATGGGCCCTATATCGTTAAACGTGTATTGAAAGATGGGGCTTATGAGCTGATCGATTATGAAGGTCTTCCTTTGGCGCAGCCTAGAAATGGGTTGTACCTGAAGAAATATTATGCTTGAATCATTCTTGCATAGTATATGTACATAGGTGATTTTTTCATTTTTGTGCATGTGTGGTGTGGTGTGCTTTGTAAGCGTTTTTCTACTTATTGGGTCTTCCTGATTGTGCAAACGTTTGTTACTCCTTATGTCGGTTTCGCGGATGGTGCCTCACGCAGTACCAGAAACCTGTCTTCAGCAGCCTAGGTAATTTACAATCCTGTTGGTGAGTTGGTTAATTTACAAGGTGTTTGTCTAGGGCCTGCTACAAATAATGTTGCAGAATATAGTGTCGTTTTGGAATTATTAAACGAGGATTTTAACTTCGGCATTCGCGCGTTACTTGTACATCTGGACTCATAGCTTGTGGTTTTACAGCTCAATGGTCATTATTCAGTTAGAAACCCATGCATTTTAAGACTGTATTTACGTATTCGTTTACTTGAAAGAAATTTTGATTACATCACATATCAGCGTATACCAAGACGAATGAATACACTAACAGATGCAGTAGCCAGCATGGTATTAGATAGACATTTACGCAATTTATAGAAATTGTTAGCAACCTATAATATAGGGGTCATAATTTTGACTTGACTGTTGATAATCTTGTAAATCTGTACATACTTTGCCTTCTGCAAGTTGTATTCACATATTTTGTAAAAATTCAAAAAATCAAAAAAATCAAAAAGAGGGTAAAATGTCCTAAAAGAATAATCAAAGGACTTAGAAAAAATAAAAGACCCCAAAAGAAAAATGAATAAAACATGACAGTGTGAAAGAGTAAATGCCACTACTTTTTACTTTTTGACTATGGCAGAGTGTTAATAATTGCCATAGTCCATGATGAGTTAAACAGTTTAATCTTAACTTGTCATTTTTTAATTTCATTTGTTATAGATAGAGAATAATGAATTGTCATACACTTTAATCATGACAATTCAGTAGTTAGGTAGAGAAATGAATTGAATCCAACAGTTTAATCTGGATTCATGGATGAAATAAGTGTAGAATTAGATAGTTTTACTTGCTTTCAGAAAGAATAAATGCTGTGAAGGTTGATAGCTCAAATGCACCTTACTACAAAGGAAGAAAAAATGTTAGCATGGTAAGCTGGGTAGGTATAGGAAGGTGAAAAGTTTCAATGTAAATATCATTCATCATAGGCTGCAAAATAACTAACTTCCCCTTCCCATAGTCATGAAACATTCTAAACTATCAGTCAGAAAGGCTCAAAGCATTTCCTTGACTTTTGTTGGGACCGGACCCAAGGCTCTATGACTGATCAGTTGAAAGTGTAAAATGTGTATATTAATCGCTAAAATCATATCATTTACCATTCATGCATTCATTCCCCTAAATAATCCTAATTAAAACTCCATTTTTACGTAAAGGCATTATAATTCCCATTTGATTAACTTCCTACATCATTTGAAAACATTAAGCCCTCAAAATAACATTTTATCATAAGTTGAGTGATAAGCTCAATGTAAATTATCTTTTAAACCTCACTTTACTTGTTGAGATTATGTGTTTTGAGTATACCATCTCCTATTTTCATATTAACTCTAATTTATATATTAACTCCCTATAGAATAACCTTTTCCTATTATATAACTCCTGTTTATATAATAAACCCAAAAACCCACTTATTTTAACTCAAGCCAATGTTATTTATTCCCACATGTTTAAATAAAAACCCCCCTTATAACCCCTTTGGCTAAATTTATCTATATATAAATATCCCGCCCCCTATGGTAAGTTAATTCAACCTGTTTTAATTCACCATATAATAAAAATATTTGAGAAAAATCTTAAAACATGTCTTATATATGTTTTAAACAAAAATATCGAAGTTTTGTTTAAACCAAACTTCAAAGAAATAAACCCATTTCCTTGTATATTTCCCTTGCCCGACTCCCTAACCTAAGGTTAAATCTATAACCTAACCCCTTCCCCGTAATATATGTTCCATTACAATGATCCCTTACCTTGGTTAAAAGCCCTGAAAAACCCTCCCGATTAATTGTTTTTCATTAAAAAGGGTCATTTTGCATATATGACTTAACCAAATCCTTTTCCCATCGGATTAATGTTCGACCCTCTGATCCCCAAACCCTGTTTGATCCAACGGATGGAAATCTACGCGCCAGTTCAATACATTTTTTATCCCTCCCCATCGCGCTTGATAACAACCATCCAATCTTCTTTTATTTCCAAAGATCTATGACCCAAAGTGAACCCGATAACTAATAATTCCCCGCACCTAACCTTTTAATCCTGATCGTTCGCTTCCCAAAGCCAGATCCGACGGCCTAATGCATTTTCGCGCTCATAAAGTAATCGATGGATATTTTAGAAAAGTCGCGCGAAATGGGTGGTTTTCCAAAACCACCCCGCATTGATGTGTCATAAAACAATTGTATCGCATTCGAAAAGTGATTTATCGTTTACCGCTCTAGAGCTGCGCGAATACCACCTAGTGGTATTCTGAAACCACTCCCGCCCGACCTATGGTTTAATATGATTTGAATATGGTTTAAAACATGGTTAATTCATAAAACTTATAATTTTCAATGAATTTTCACCTATTTGCGCTTGTAAAGCTTTCAAACCTCGCAGAGTATAATTTTCATTCCGTTTCGCCATTTAAACCCTGAAAACCTCTACAAGCCCATTACGAAGCTTCCCAACGACATTTTCAAACCTGCCAGTAAACCATTGATCATTTAACAAGCCATTTTCCCTATAATTCAACCACGAAGAAGCCACAGTACCCTCTGATAGACCAATTCAAAAGAATTGAAGATTATTGCAGCCCTGCAACCCTCTTCTACTGCAATCATACCTGTTCAGGGTATTTTTCAATAATCCGACTTGCGAATTCTTAATTCCCAAGAACAAGATTAAAGCAATTTGAATATAAAATCCAAAATCCTCATTTTGCAGTCTCTTTTTGAAAACAAAATCCGAACACAAATTGATTAAAAGACTTCTTTTCCACATTTGTACCATTCAGGAAACCCTATTTTATGTCTTAGCCCAGTTTTCATCTCTCATAAACCTAATTTGAGCAAAGAAAACTCAAAAGAGATTATCCTTAGCCACATTTGCTCAATTATCCCTCTGTTAAAGTAAATTATTCCTGCAAACAGTATAATCTTGCAGTAGCTACCCAAAATGCCTAAAAAACAGAGTTAAACCTCCACAAACTGATCTCATTCCATAAGTCTTTCAAAAAGCCTTCAATCACCTCCACGCAGACCTGGATTTCATTAACAAATTGTTTGATTTTTGCAGGTAAAAGTGAAATCAGAATTCACAATGACATTGAAAACATAATAGTCAAAGAGTATCAGTGGTTAAAGTGTATTAGGTAAAAGTCAGAGCGAAAGGTTAAAACAAAATTACAGAGCAGTCAAAGGTAAACAGTAAAAGTGAATACAGAGATAGTAAATTGGTAAAAGAGATGAAAATACTTTCGCCAACAATGTAGATTATCCAAAGTGAAAGTAAAACAGTTAAAAGAACAAAAAGGTGAAAAGATGAAAAAGAGAGCAAGAAGGAACATTTTTGAAGAAAATTCATGTTTAAGCCATTGTTTTGCAGAAACTATTGTGACCCATACAAGATGAATTTTGCAAAACTGAAGGAGGTTTATGTTCTTAAGAGGTCCATCTACAAAAACCTCTCTCACTTTTCTAACAGCCATTATGGATTGGGAAATATTAAACAATATTGGAGAGCACTTTTTGCAGAAAATTCATGTTAAGTCATCATTTTGCAGAGAAGATTGTGGCCAATCAGAAATACATCATACAAAACTGAAGTACGATTTTGTTCCTAAGAGACCCATATACAAAAACCTATCTCAATTTTTTCACAGTGATTTCATAATGAGAGATACATGCACATCTTTACAGGCTATTTTTCAGACTCTGTAAAACTCTTTTTTAAACATCTTTTGGCAGAGCCTATTGTGAACAATTGGAGAGGAATTTTAGGAAACTGAAAGAGTTTTATTTCACCAACATATTTATCTATAATAACCTCATTCACTTTTTACATATCTATTTCATATTGAGAAATACAAAGATATCATTGGACCCCAAGTTTGCAGAATTGCTGGAGCAGAATGCACAAAGAAAGGAACCAGTTAGTGACTTGGATGCCTCATCATCAACTAAGAGTTGGATCAAATTCGAATTCTTCTCTTTTTCATCACCTAATAAAAAATAGTGCCAAATAGATGCATTAGTTTTAGTGTCCTTTACTTAAGTTCTATTTATGTAAAACAGTTGGAGAGATTTATGAAACAATCTTGATATTTTTTCAAGATATTTTAGTTTAGAATTTGTATAAATACTTCACTCTTGGAAGTATTTTGTGTGGAATAAAATTTTAAGATTACTATAGACTTATTTTGTTGAAACATTGGGATTTTTTGTGAGTTAAATTGAAGCAACAGGCTGGAAACTGAAGCAAATAGACATCATAGCTAAGGATTCATGCGATGACCAGATGAGCATAGTCATTTCAAGTTTTCATTGTGTATCTCTTTAAGTTTCATTCATACATCCTGTGTTTATTTAAATCATAAATGAAAAACTAGGAGGAATATTACAGAATTAGTGTAAAAAACTCTTTGTATTAACTAGTTTTCATTTCTATGTTTTCTACTGATTTCCAAACTTTAGAATTCTTAATTGCTCTTTAGTCTCGTTTGAACTCAACTTTCCTCTTCCTTTCCTGTGATCTAAGGATTCTTAATTGCCCTTAGTCCAGACTTCACCCACTTCATCAAATAGCCTTTTAAAACCCTTGGAAGGTCATCTATCTTGCCCTTAGAATATTTGCATCTTTTGGCCTAGGTTTTCTAGTCTTGTTTGCTATAATTTGACTCCATTGCCCAATGGTTAGGTAGATCCTTCTATGGTTTCCTCTGTAATCCTTTATTCCCACCAACCTTTTCAAAAAATCAAACCCAACTGCCTAACCATAGCTAGCCTAATATCTGTTACCTAAACAAAGCTAAATCACAAGGAGAGATCCCTCTCCGGAACTCAGGAAGGCTAGATCCTGAATTCTAAAAGAGGTTCTTGGTAACCTCTAGTAAGTTACAAAGTTTTAAAAATTTCTGATAGAAAATTTACTAGGGTGATAACAGAAACATTATCATATGTAAGCAAGATCCATGTAGAAAATAGATGTATATATATATGTCAAATGTTTGCAACATGTGCATCATATAAAACCAAAAATATACATGTTTGTTTCAGTTACATCCGTAGACGACATGTCTCTAAAAAAATATGCAAATAAAAAGCCTAGGTGATTAATCGGCATGGTGCTCGTGGTAGCACATCACTGCCCGAACCAACCGCCTCAGTAAGCGGTGGAGACGACTCGGCACCCCTACGGTGTGCCTCTGATAAGCTAGGGGAACATTAGCTAAATTAGCATAATCTGGAACTCTGCGAGCAATCCCCTCTAGGTTTTGTACGAGCTCGTCCCCCTCGCGCCCCTCACCTGAAGGGTCATAAGCGAGAGGGGTCCTCCTCGCTATTGGTGACATTCCGGTAGGCCTCTCTGGGCCAACATTTGCATACATATAGGATTAGCTATTAGAACATGCATGTATACCAAAAAATCATAAAACTCATAAAATTAAAAAGAGTCTTACCAAGCTCCTCGTCCCAATTCTCTCCCTCCGGGAGCGGAAGGTCTGGGTCTTCGGTAAAATCGGTGCCCGCATAGGGCCAGTCCTCCATGATGATCAACTATTGTCGGATCCAATCAAAGAACTCGGGCCGCCAGGACATTTGCTAGCCGCCCCCTGCCCTGGGCATCAATGCCGCCCATCAAGCCATCCGTGGCTCTCTTAGTGGTGGATCCAGGACTATGGCCTCTTGGCGCTGGAAATTGGTAATCGTTCCAGGAAGAACGACACCAGAATCGACCCATATCCAAACTGTTTTAGTTTGGCCTTCTTGCATTTTGTGAGTTTCCATTTAATGTTCATGGTCACGGTCGTGGCCCAGTCAAATATAGTTGGGTTCATACACTCCGATGCAAGAAGTATCTGCGTCTTTGTGGCCTTGTGTGGTGCCTGCGATCCCGCAGCCCGCGTAATTGTATGTAGCACTACTCTCAATGCTAGATCGGGGACGGTTTGAATTTCTACTTTCCCACTCCATGTTCCTTTGCGTGCCCCTCGGCACACCCTGTCCATGACCATTGCCATGTTTTCTCCTGAAGGCCTTGTACCGGTCAGAATAGGGACTGGACCCCTGCGTGATAGTCCAGTGATGAAGTACACATTTGATACTTCGAGCTCAAGTACCTGGTCTCAAAGTTTGAACTTCTCCTCATCCTCATCCCAAATGCTGATGAGATACTGCAGTAGTTCAGGCTGAGCCCAGAGACATGGCATCAGAAAGAATTTTTTCAGCTTGCAATTCCGAAGAGCATTCATACAATGCTTGTTTCCCATTGCCAATTCATCTTCTTCGCTATGTTCTCTCTCTTTCCATTCGATAACCATCCTTTTTGCTGGATACCTGCATCAATCAAACATAGGAACGTTATAAACCTCCTTGGGTATTCAAAATTACATTTCAATGGTTCAAATTTGAGAAATTTTAGCCAGATTTTGTGTTGCGCCGTTGGTGCGGCTGTTTGGCTAAGAGTCACGCCAACTGGCGCGACCTCTATGTAAAACATAGTGGATTGGTGCGGGTCCATGCCCAGAACCCGCGCCAACCACGGAGCCCTAAAAATTGAAAATGCCTTCCTAAAGGACCTCAAACAATGATTAAATACAGTAAAATGTAACTTGAAAGATGGACAAAGAGGTTAGCTCTTACCTGAACCAGGCGGAAGTCGATTTGGTCCACTGGATTGGTCGCACTCATCGCCTGAAGATCGAAGCAGAAAAGATTCACTATTGCTCTATAAAGAGGTAAAAAGTGAAAAGTAATATTTTTTTTACCACTGGTGGTCTTTTATAGCTTTTCAAAGTCCTAAATGGGTTTTTAAACATGTTTGTCGATATATTTTTGCATTATTCTCGTCGAATATGTTTTACACACGTCTTTTTGTGCAACAACAGGTTTTTCACATGGTTTTGACGAAGGGACGAGTTGTATTTTATACTTTTTCGGACTCGGTAAAAACATAAAAAAGTCACTACTGGAGTCACCTTTCAGCGCTTTTCTAACTCTCTAAAACTGAAAATATTGTCGAGTCGCTTGTCATTTTGAGCTCCTTAAATTGGCTACGAAACGACATCTACCCAGTATACGTTTACCCCTTTTTCGGGCTGGGATAGATTATTTACGAAAAAGGAATACCCTAGCCTATCGCGATTAGGAGGTTCTCTCAAACATAGTTTTCTACCTTTTGGAATCTGTGGGACTACCTGCGAAAAGGGACTGTTGGAGTTTTCTTTTCCGCTGTCTTTTCAAACTCTCTAAATATGAAAAGATGTCGAGTTTTTCCTTTGTCAGACTCGTTAAAAATTGATGACATCGGACTCCATTATAATGACGTTACTCGAGTTCCTCCTTCCTAGGGCTCGTAAAATGTACTAGGTTGGATTTTTCCGAAGGACAAACTTACATCGCAAGCATATGTTATCCCCTTCAAGCTTTTTTTCAAAAAATAATTGGGGTACTCGCCAGAAATGGTGGGGGAACATGGAACCAATATTATAGTTGTGCTGGCAGTATGTCGCTCCTGAGCATGGCACTTGTCTGCATTCGTGTCGGGTTGGGGACATCTCATCTCGTTATCTGCTTGCCTCCATGGGTTTGGGTAATTTATTTTAACCGCTCATCTTCTCTTTTCCACGTCATCACGACCTTAGATCCCTTGATGTCAAATACTTCCAAATCCAATGTCGTGTCGCCGATATGTTCAAGAGAAGTTTGCCTCTGCAGTTTTCAACCTCCCTCTGATTCTCTGTTGGTCTTGATTCACAAACATTATATCCCTCTGTCTCATGTCGATGATGTGGGAAACATCATGGCCCACCTTCGATCAAGGTCACTTCCTATCGACTTCAGCTCATTATCCAGGAAGCTGATCTAGAGACTCCCTTCAGGTACCTTGGAGCCTGCATGCCTCAATGGCAGCGTCTTCGCATTTGACATAAGGTTTTCATTATTGACCTTCGATCGGATGATTCTGCGAGTGTTCGACGCCATATCATTGTTCACATTCCTAGGATTGCACCTCTTGTACCTTGAGAGCCATTGTCATTATTGGTGGTTTCTCTCGCGTCTGTTAATGAATTTCATTATTGGCTAGTAATCAGACGATGTTCTTGCATGTTTGACTTTAGCTCACATATTCACATGCTTGAACTTGTACTCTGTTTGGGTCGAGATGGAGCGCAAGACCCTGGATTTTGTCTGATGAAATCCAGGCTGCGGGTTCTTTGTGGATTATTATGACTTAGTACATGACTCTTTTGATTGGATGGTTGCGACCATACCCGAGTCTACTTGTTGATCCTTATTTTACTGGATGGCTACGTCCATACCTTGGATCTCATTGTTTCAGTACTTTTTATGGATGGTTGGGCCCATACCACGTATCATGTATCAGAGAAATCAGTTGTATTTGTACTCACAGGTCTTCCGACAACATTTTTTTTTTCTTCTTCAGTTGGACACATTCTCATAAAGCATTTCACCCCTCCCTCTCTCTTGAACCTCATGCTTTAGGGGGCATCTGTTACATAACATTTTGTCACCGTCCTTGCAATCCCTCGTCCCATACATTGGAGGACTATTCCCGTGACTTGTGAACAATAAAATGTCCTGAAAACACCTTAATGGCATCCTTCTGCATAAGGGCAAGAATTCTCCTGAAGAAAATTTCCTCATAAAAGCCCCAAAAACCCATGTTTTGGCATTGGCGCGAGTAGCCAGTTCATCCCTCGCACCAATGGGGAAAATATACACTAGTGGGCGTGCCAGTTGGTGCTCTGTCCCTTTGTTGTGCTCGCGCAAACCTATTTTGGAATGTTTTTTAACAAATAGAAGGCGGAAGTTTGATTCTAACAACTTCAGAATGGATCAACAAAAAGAGGTTGGGTTGTTTGGCTTCGGATCTCCCTGATTAGGAAGTGGTTTTCCACCTCTCATGGAACCTTCCTAATAGATAGGACTCCCCCCCATGATTATAGGGAGCCTAACCTCTCCTTCTCCCTCTATAAAAGCCTGCCCTCTCCATTTGCTAGCTAGATGAACTTTTGGGAAGGAAATGATAGCTAAGTGACAATCAAGAGCAGAGCTAGGGAGAATCCTGTGAGAGAGAGAGTTTTGTCAAACCCCTGACGAGATTTGTGAGACACGTCCCACTAGAATCCTATCGAAGGAAGATCACGACGTCATAGCGCCGGTTGTAATCGTTCTCTCGTATCTTAATATACATGACTTTGCTATTGGTTCCATGATTGTGTTTTTCCATCATATAATGCAATTTCATTCCTTCCTCTCTGACTGATCGATAGTTATAAAGTGTGAAATATTACGTTGCATGTTGTCTCTCTTCTTCGCATGTGTATAGGTATTTGGATGCAGCGAGCTCACTGATCATGACCTGTCCAGCTAGGAATGAAAGCGCCATTTCTTCTTCAACAACAACAGCGAAGGAATCACGGTAAGCGATCTATCGCGATTCTATCTTTTGTAACTAGGAATCAATAGCTTTGCGTGTTTCGATTATTTCTAGACCCACCCTAACGCTGGTGGGATCGCCTCTGTCCGCAGAGGGGATTTACCTCCACAACAGTAGGCAAGCCATAATGAACCCATACGTTGAAAATATAAATTAGCAGTTTGTTCAGCAGTTATAGATTTCTTACATGGCATAAGAATACACATCTTGTTGAATCTATCAACTACTACATAAAGATAATCATGCTGCATTTTAGATAATGGTAGACCTCCAACAAAATCCATAGAAACACTTTCCCATGGTCTAGAAGGTACTGGCAATGGCGTATATAAACCAAGCTTCCTATTGTTAAGCTTGCTTGTAGCACATAATGAACAACCTCTAATGAAACGTGAAACATTATCTACCATGCGAGGCCAATAACAATACCTCTGTAAATGTGCCACTGTTTTTCTTACCCCGAAATGTCCAGCAATAAGAGAAAAGTGAGCTTCTCTCATGATGCTTAGTCTCTCCCGCTGTGGTATACATAACTTGCCCATATGAAATAGAAAATTATTATGCAAATGATAATCATTCTCCTCAACACGATTCCCTTCACTCAAGATAGCATACACATCCTTAAAATCAACATCCGATGCATATTGTTCTATGTAGCTCTCATGTATAATAGAATCATTCTTAAGTAAATTAGTAGCACTAATAATAGGCCTTGAAAGCATATCAACAACTTTATTGAAAATACCTTTCTTGTACCCTATTACCAAGTGAAATTTTTGTAGGGAACCCATCCATCTGAAATGTTGTGACTGTTGTAATTTACTTTGCGACTACAAGTACTGTAAAGGCTGATGGTCGGTATGAACAACTGTTTCTTTGCCCATCAAATAGTGTTTCCACTTTTTGACGCTTGTACCAATGCATACAACTCCTTATCATATGTAGGATAATTCACAACAGCACCATTAAATGTCTCAAAATGAAATGTGATAGGCTTACCATGCTGTAGGAGAATTGCACCCATGGCGTAATCACTAGCATCGGTCTGAATCTCGAATGGATGTCTCAAGTCCGGTAATGCAAGGATTGGAGCTGAACTTATCTTCTCTTTCAAAGACTCGAAAGCTTTATGTTGCTTGCCTCCCCATTGGAAAACACGCTTCACACTTGTCACTGCATGCATAAGAGCTGCTATGGCAGAGAAGTTAGAAATAAATTTCTTCCAATACTGAGTTGCACCCAAAAAACTTCTTACCTCTGTAATGGATTTGGGAGTAGACCATTTCACAATGGCTTCTACCTTAGAAGGATCATTTCTCAAAGCACCTCCTCCTACCATGTGTCCCAAATAAACCAAAGAAGTCTTTCCATATTCACACTTTGACATTTTAAGAAACAACTGATTTTTCTTCAAAATATCAAGTACTTTCTTAACGTGCATGACATGCTCTTCTCTTGTCTTGCTGGAAATTAAGATTTCATATAAGTAGACAATAAAAAAATCATCAAAAAAAGGACGTAAGACATCATCCATTACCCGCATTAAAGTTGCAGGTGCATTGCATAAACCAAACAACATAACAAGCCACTCAAAGAGTCCCTGTTTCGTTTTAAATGTTGTCTTCCAAATGTCACTTTCTAAAATTATAACTTGATGATAACCACTATGTAAGTATAACTTAGTGAAATATTTAGCATCTTTTATCTGATCTAACAAATCATCTATCCTTGGGAGTGGGTAATGATTCTTTATCGTTATCTTGTTCAATGCCCCGAAGTCCACACACATGCGCCAAGTTCCATCTTTCTTTGGAATCAACACTATCGGTGATCCACATGGTGAAGTGCTTGGTCTTATGAACCCTTTGTCCAACAAGTCCTTAATTTTCCTCTTTATTTCAGCATTCTCCATAATAGACATGCGGTACATGCATATGTTAGGAAGAGGACAATCTTGATGTAACTGGATTTCATGCTGAATCTCCCTCTTAGGAGGTAAACCTGTCGATTCCTGAAACATTTCATGATGTGCATAAACTACATCATATAAATATAATTTAAGCTTGGAATCACAATTTTCAAATGACTCATGATTCACATCAACCTTGGGCTTAACCATGATAAGCACAAAACTCTTACTATAATTCACTAGTCTTTTTACCGGTCCCGCATTTACCATCGCTATATTTGTCTTCTTGCGATGTGCTCTGATAATGAAATTTTTGCCATATTTAAAGAGATGATACTTATTTTCATGGCAATGGAAGATCGCTTTCCTGTCAAATAATTAAGGACTTCCCAAAGAAATTCCTGATATATCAAGCGACACTACATCCAATTCAACTGTGTCAATAAAGTGTGCAGTAATCGCGAAACACAATATGCACTTTCTTGAGACTCGTAAGTTTGCATCCTTGCATATCCACCCAAGTGGATAAGGCTTTTGATGTGTAATGGTCTCAATTTTAAGATGTTTGACCAAGTCTTTTGATATGAGATTTTCTTGTGACCCACTGTCAAACAGTGTGTCAATTTTTGTATGTTTTGAGACTACCCTCACATGGAAGAATTCAATTCTTTCTTCCTCATTTGGAGTTTGTACATGATAGTTTGAAGTACTAGTGCTTGGCTTAGTTTTGGTTTCTTTTCCCTTCATACTCTTCAAACCCATGGCTGAAATTTTGGTTTCGTCACCTGAATCATCACCTAAGTCTTGTGGTGTAATTGTAGTAGCTGCAGTTTTCTTCTTTCCTTTGTTTTTGTTAAACTGAGTTCTTTTTTCAGGATGTAATTTCCAACAGTTTTTCTCTTCATGGCCTTCTCTTGAACAATGTTTACATATCACTTTCTCACCCTCTTGTTTGACAGATGCATTATTTTTTCCTTTTCCCTTAGAGGTTTTATCTTTGTTTTTCCCCTTAAAAGGCTTGTTTCTACCCTCATCAAAAATGTTTTTCCCTCTAGCCTCTAAATGCATAGCTTGTACACAAAATTCGTCTAGAATAGTAGGATTGAACATAAGGATAGTATGTCTAAGGTAGCTGTGCAAACCACCTATATATTTCAGCAAAGTATCTTGACTTTGTAAGTCTACCCCTAATAAGAGTGCTCTTCTCCTAAACTCTTGGGTGTAGTCTTGTACATTTTTGTCCCTTAAGCTATCTAAAGTTTTGCCAGTTCATGATAGCCTTTTGTAAATGAGCTAATGGATAAAATTGATTTTTAATTGCAGTAATAAATTCAGCCCATGATAAAGTGATCTTACCATGTTTTTTAATTTCATCCTTGGTCTTGGCTTCCCACCATACCAATGCTGCTCCATCCATTCTCAAAGAGGCTAACTGTATCTTGGTGTCATCATCATGAAGGTTATGCATCCTCAAGTAAACTTCCAACTGTCTTATCCAGTTGTGAAGTTTCTCTGCATTAACTTCACCGTTAAACATAGACAACTCAAATTTAACATCAAGCTTTAAAAATGGACTTTTACCAGTGGTTTTAGACTTGTGAGATTGATTCACCGAAGTTGAGGATGACGATGTAGAGGAAGAGGATGAAGATGGGGATGGTGAATCACCATTTCCTCCGTGTCCTTTCTTTGACTTGTCATCACTTTTCTTTCCTCCTAAAGAACCCTCTCCTTCTTTCTGGTTCTTAGACCCTTTTCCAACAAGCCTATCATTCCCTTCTTGGTAGAGTATCCTCACCATCTCCGTCATGTCCAAGAAAGCCTTTTGGAACACCCGTTCCTCTTCTTTGGGATCCATATATTCAGGAGCTTCTCCCTCTCTTGAAGACATGCTTGAAGCTGCTTATATGGCTCTTGGAGGTGGCTCTCTGGCCCTTCTTGTTTGAGGATTACTTTGTGCACTAACCAAGTGTCCTTCACCTCTCTTGAGTTTCAGCCTAGTAAGCATCAAAACTTGCAAACAATCAACTATATCTTTGCACAAAACAAATGTTGAGTAAAAATCTAGCTCCTAATGCTCAAATCCTTAGCTCCGATACCATCTGATCTGAAAATGAAACTATTTGTATATGTTGTTCAAAGTATCCATTTTCAATTAATTAAGTGTGCAAAGTATTTATCATGTCTTGCGATTTAAACAAAGTGTTTTTGGTAACTGTTTCTAAGTTTATGAGTGAGGGAATGTTAATTAAAATTATTGTTTAACATCTTAAATCAGAAATACACAACAGAAAAACTTCACCATAACAACACAACAACGTGATGAGGCAGTTCACCACTCCTGGGCTACATCTGCCAGGTCCAAGGCTCCTAATGGACATGTCCTTGCTCTATTATGTTGCTCAAATTGGTTTTACAGTAAGAAATATGCCTAACATGCAGAAATAACTGTGAAATTGAATTCAGAAGACATAAATAAGCTAAGAATGGCTTTTATTTCACCTCAAACAGTGAAGTATAGCCCAATGCAGCTCCATTTCCTTCATGGCCCTAATGGCTCTCCAAGCTTACCTGAAGAAAAAATGGTTGAAGAACACCCCTGTTAGCTTTGAAACCTGTCCCAAACACTCTAGAATGCTCAGAATACCCAAAATTGACCAGAATTTCGTCCAAATTGGTTAAATACTGGAGAAGTTATGACCTCCACAATTTTCTGCTCAATGTCCCTTGGAAACCCCACCAAATCTGGATGAACTCCAGTTAAGTGCGCTAGAAATGGCGAAAGGCCAAAATTGTCGGGACTGGTGCCAAATTAGGTGGAACTTCCGGCAGTTACAATAAATTTCGGGGTGCGTTCACATGCAGACAAATCAGAAACAGATTACGCTGGCGGTTAAGGGTTTAGCACCCGCCCATGGTCACAAGCAGAGGTCCTGTGGTGAGGGCTAACCCCAAAGGGGCTTAACCCAAAACCTTTCCGCCCATTCTAAAATTTTTAGCACCTGGTCACGGCGCGTGGTCACGGGGCCCGCAGCCTTAAGCCCTGAGGGCTTAACCTTAACTCCGACGGTTGAATCAAACGACCCGACGGCTCAACTGTTGCCCGCTATAAATTGACCCATAGTCGTTCAGGTCGGGTCAACCTCCGTCGCTGCCATGACCCGTTCAACGTGACCTGAACGTTCACTGCTGCACGAGGGCCCGACCCAAACGCGTTCAACGTGACCCGACTACGTTCAAGTCGGGTTGGGTTAGCCCATCAACTTTTTTTTTAAACATGATTTTGAACCATTTTTTGAACCAATGGCCTGGGGTCGTGTGGCAGCCTCCGAGCAGGCCACATGGCACCGTGTAATAGGCCCATAAAAACTTAAATTTGCCACGAAATTTTTCTGAAATGACAAATTACTTTTGTTCAAAAGTCTTGTTTTGAAGGTTATTGGGAAACTTCAAAATTCAATATCTTTCACATACGACATCGGATTTGAGTCCCGTTCATGGCACCAGAATCGCAGCGAAGAGGCCTATCTGGTCGTCCAGGTTGCAACCAATTCTAAGCAGTTCCAATTTTGAGCATTTTTTTTCCACTTGGACATGATCACCTGAACAACACATCAAAGAAACCTTCCACATCAACAAAGAGACTCCCAGGAGCCATCCAAACCACTCAAGTAACTTGCCCTTTGGTCCCACTGAGTTTTTAACCCACTTAACCCCTAGAATATCCGACCATATATGCATGGGTGCGTCTGGGAGGCTCTGGACCCTCCCATGACGTAGGCATGCATGTGTCCAACGACTAAATTGTTCATACATGTACCCTCGTTTGCAGGATTTAAGGCAGTTTTTCAGGCACAAAACCCAGGTCACTGCCTATAATTCAATGACAAGCTCATACATGAAATATAATAGAGAAACAATGGTGCAAAAGCAAATATTCGAACAAGGACTTGACCGAACCCCTACTAGCCATGACAAGAATTTCGTGAAACATGTCAGAAATATGTAATCTACAGGTGTAAACAACATATCTGAGCATACAGGTCTTGTACTTATTTGAGAATCGCTAAGAAGCATTGTTGCTACATCACATTAATTGAATTATAATCTATTTAGGCATAGATACATTGTTCATTCAATTATGAATCAAAACATGATGAGAGCCATACTTCATCACCATCATAAAACTCAGTCATAACCAAAATATAAGCAACATAAATGACAATCAGATAACAACCATATAAACCATATAATAACAAGCATATTTACCCATCAATAAAAAGGGAAAAGATCTCTTATTCCGATAATAAAAATGCAACCAAGTCTGGGACTTCCACGTTCCACCTGACCATAGACATGGTTGAGACAAATATCTCGTCATCCAATCACCTCCGTGCCATATTACAAGCATGAATGTGGGATCTCATAAACCAAAACCATCAAAACCAAACCAGAGCTTCCAAAGACAAAACTCCTCAACCCTTAACCAGTGATTCCACCTCGCGGTCAGACATCACAACCATCACAGATTGGTCTCTACCCAAGTTGTTCCAGGGCTCCAGAGCGTTTGTTCCAACCAGGGCTTCCAGGACTAGTAACTCAACCCACAATTGTACGTCAGAATTCCGAAGCGTTTGTCCAACCAAGGCTTCTAGGAACTAATAACTCAACCCACAGCTAAAGGAACATTAGAACCAACCAAAAAACAAACAATGAAACTGAACTTACAACACCATGGCTATCCAGGAAATGGAAAGTCTAGGAAAATACATTGTCAATCCAGATAATCCTCCATGGCAACGACAAATCATGAACAAGAAACCACATGCATACACTATGCATGACAAAAATAGTGAGGAAAACATACATGCAACTCGGTACCTAAAATCAAAACCCGTTGTAGTTGTTGATCCTGATGTCCTCTTGCGCTTTCCTACTCTCCCTTTGCCTTCTTGCTCCCAATATCCAAGTATTCCACACTCTCCAAGAATGCTCTAAGAAAACTCCATGTATCTAAGAGAGAGAGAGATAGAGAGAGAACAATGAGAGTTCCAAAACTGCACTAAATAAAATCCATGAATTGATCCTCTTAAGCCTTTTTATTAATGAGGCCTATATTTTCTTCATTTTGCATTATTTTCCTTCATTTTCCTTGATCCGGATTTTATGCAGGAACGCAACAGAATACACATATAACCATAAATACAAAGATGCAGCGGAAATAACACTTCATTTCATCAATATCAAAGAACTGAAATTTGCTTGCAGACAGAATGGAAGTAAACTAGCTAGGGCGCTGATAGCTTATCTCTGAGAACAGATGTGGCAGCTACAGGCCTCTGAACTGAGTTACAATGAGGCTCGAGGGCCTATTTATTATTTAGAAATAATGGAAAACCCTAAACATCCAAAACCCTAACCCTAGGAGATGAAGCGCCAAAATTATGGGCCCCGTTTAGGTAAATTGGTGTTTCAACTTCTCGGGGACGTAACTTTGGCATACGATCTTCGTTTGACGCGAACCATACCTCGTTAGAAATATCTATCCGAGGACTACAAATTTTGAGTGAGCGCCTATGTTACTACTAGTTTTCCCAAAAAACATTGTTTAGGGCCTCAAAACGGCTTCGGAAGTTTAGTACCTGAAAAACTACTAAAAATAGTAGGTTGTGTTGAAACTGAAAAACTGAAAGAGACAATGGTAGGGCCCCAAGTGGAATAGGCGGGTGGCCACCAATATCCACCTGGATCATTCCTCCCCCCTTAGGAAGCAATGGTGCCCATTGCGTTGAGTTCCTCCATGAGATGAGGAAAATTCTGTTGAACTTAGTCCCTAGTGAACCACTTGCCTTGGTGCGGGAGTTGGCTAGCTTTGACAACCCGATACAGTTGGACCTTTTGTTGGCGAGTGTTATTGATTTACATGTCCATGATACAATCTGTGGTGCCCTGTTGTAATGTTCCTTTTTCATAAACATTGTCAGATGATAAGGGAAATCTATTCCAGAGATAGACTGCAGGGGCATTTACTGGATATGTCACCTTTGAACAAAGGATGAGCTCCAGAGGCTACCTGGCCCACTATCAGACTCTATCTATAGAGTGATTAGCTACCTGGAAACCCCAACATTTCCGCTACAACAATAACAAATACATCTAATGGAAATAGCAGTGAATCATATACACATGAGATGCCGGAGAATATAATGGACATCATATATTATGACATAGCAGCAATAAGAATACAAATCTTGAGGAAGAATGATCACTCAAGAAAGGTCTAGAGGCCTTAAGAAACTTGTACATGTAAACATGAAATACATAGCTGCATAAATAAGCCCTAGGCCATTACTGCGCAGTTTATAGAGGTACTGCTGCATAAATAATGAAAATACATAGATATAGCAATATGGGCTCAAATAAAGAAGGGGGAGCATGATATCAACCCCTGAAAATACAATAAATCAATCCTCTAAAATGATTGGCTTAAATCTATACAAAATTGGCGTTTTGTAGAAATGTTGGAGTAGCTGGGTAGCTGCAGCTACTCAAGAAATGGAAATACATGGAGAAGGCTGAAATGTCTGCAATAACTGAAGAACCCTTCTCCCATAGAAATATGAAGTGAAAGGCTGATCCTTTCACCCAAGACTTCCTCTCCAAAACCTGCTAATCCCTCACAGCAAATCTGTACCAAGAAAAACGTTGTCTAAGAGAGAGACTGCGCTGCCTCTGATGGAAAGTGGTTGGCCTGATGCCAAAGATGATGGTATATGCTCTAGAACCACCTTGGCTGATATCCCAACGAATAGAACCTCTCTCCACTAAAAAATAAGCTCCGGATGGTATGTGGTAACCTCCCCGGCAACACCCAGCAACACTACACAATCTCTGCTGTAGAAACTGCGCTGATGTAGATGGCTGAAGCTATGGCCTGAATGCCTCAATATGGGGAATGGAGTGCAATCCTTCATAAGCTACTCAAGAAGGAGAGGAAATCCTCAACAGGACTCCCTCGTGCCCAAATGCACTGCAGCTCTGCTGAACAGCAAGAGGCAGCAATAAATCTCTAAGACTCAAATGTAAAAATGATCAAAGATGTCCACAATGGCTGCCTTGCTCCTCTTTTATACAATGAGCCTTCCCTCCATGGACCCTATTTCAAATTAGGATTTCCTTCCCTCTAGAAACTTCCCTCCTACGTTGTCCCACATAATGCTTTCCAACTCATGCCAACACAGTTTGACTTGGTCAACCTTGGCCAAGCATGCATGCAAAAACCTCCTTTCACACATGGAGGTGTGAAATCCAGCTCCAATATGATCCCCTTTCATATTTAGAGGATTTTTATTCTCTAACCATGCAAAGAATGGGTCTCCTACCCATCTTATTCACCTCATACATAAAATTATCAAAACTTAATGTTCCTCAAAATTTTGGAACATTACACATGTTCCATGCAGTCTGGATTTAACTCTTTTGGTGTGAGTTCTTCTGCAATGTCAGAGGTGTCCAGTAAATGTGGGAAATAGGGACGAAGGCAGTCTCCATTGAATACAGGGTGCAGACCAAGGAATGGTGGAATATTGAGCTCGAAGGCATTTTTCCCTACAGTCTTGGTGATGGTGTACGACCCATATCGGAGCGGGTGAAGCTTGCGGTGGGGTCCAGTGAGGTGCTCCTTCTGCAAATGTAGCCACACTTTGTCGCCCACTTGGAAGTTGTGTCGCACCCGATGTTGATCATGTCATTACTTGTACTTAACATTAGCTTTGTCCAATATGTCATGAACTTGTTGGAAGATGTACTGAATGCACTCGATGAAGTTGTTCGCTTTGTTAGCTTCAGACTGGACATGAGCCGAATTGACCTGAGTAGCCACAAATGGCATGGCTACGTCAATGGGGCATAGTGGCTAGAATCCCAAGCTCAGCTGAAAGGGGTTGTGGCTAGTTGAGCTGTGGAGAGCCCGGTTATAACTGTGTTGTACATAGGGGAGGCTCTCATCCCATGTGCGTGGATTCTTTGAATTGTACATGTGCATAATGTGTACAATCATCCTGTTGACGACCTCTGCCTGACCATCAGTTTGGGGATGGAAAGCTGTGGACTTGGTTAGTTTGGTGTCCAACATTGACCAGGGGCTGGACCAAAATGTGTCGAGGAACCTGATGTCACTATCTGATATGATAGACTGTGGGATCCCAAAGTGCACCCACACTCGTTCAAAGAAGAGTTTAGTGGTGGCTTCTGCTGTGATATTCTTCGTGCAGGCCACCATAATGGCCATCTTCGAAAATCTATTGACGACCACGAAAACACAGTCATTTCCATGCTTAGTAGAAGGAAGGCCCGACATGTAATCCATGGAGATGGATTCCCAAGGTCGAGTAGGGGTAGGTAGCGAAGTATAGAGGCTTTGCTTCTTGATGGTTGGTTTGGAAATGGCACAAGCAGTGCAGGATCTGATGTACTTCCCGACATCCTGTCGAAGGTTCGACCAATAGAAATACTTTTGCAGTACTGCCACAGTTTTCTCGACCCCAAAGTGCCCAGTGACTTGACTGTAGTGCGCTTCCCATATCATATTGGCACACTCGCTTAAAGGAACACAAAGGTGTCCCAGGTGACATAACAGTGCATCTTGGAGGTGAAAATTTGGAACTTGCGTACCCCCCAAGAGTGCCTTGTATGTGTGGCTGAATTTTGGATTGCTCTTGTAGAGAAGCGGCCAATCATAAGTCTCATGCCCACAAGAGTTGAGAACGGTGGTTATGGCCACGATCGGTGGTCAGCTGAGGCAGTTTGCAACATTATTGGTGCTACCCTTCTTGTACTTGATGTTCAAATGAAATTGTTGCAGATATGTGGACCACTTCTGATGGCGATTGTTCTGCAACTTCCTTTGTGTCTGTATGAACTGCAGGGGTCGGTGGTGTTAGCCAGCTATAAAATTTGTTATATCAAATGCTGGCTAAAACATTTTTGGAGCCTTCAAGAAACAAGTTTTATTGCTAAAAATGTTATCTCTTCAAGACTCTTGAAGGCCTCATGCCTCTGTCCAAATCTTCACTGCTGTATCCATCTTAAAAAACTATGAGATTCTTCTGATTTCATTGAGGAAATACTACTCCAAAGACCTTTTCCCCCTCCTTCCACTTCCAAAACTAATCTCATTTTTATCCCTTTATTCCCCATAAAAATACTTCATTTTCATATTTTTTCCCCTTTCCCCTCCATCAAAACCCCTTTGATAAGGTTTAAGACCCTTTCTTTGCCTTATCGAAACTCTCGAAACCCTTTGAAAACATTGAAAATTTCATAAGAAATACATATTTTTGAATAAAGGCTTAAGCCCCCTTGGGCTAAGTCCTAAAAAAATACTTCCCCATTATACGCCCTGGTCATGGAACCAGGCGCTAGACCCATCGGGTGCTTATCGCATCGGAGTTTTCCTTTGGGACCATTTTTAATGTTTTTCCCACCTCCGATTGCGATGGCCCGGTCGTGTAAATCCCCGCCATTGATCTCTGCGCGATCAACGGTTGTGACTCATTTCTCCCTTCACTCTTCTTTGACCTCTGCGAGCAGATCTACACCGTTGGTTAATGCCATCCAACGACCATGCTCCTCCCCACACCCTCTGAAGCAGTAAAACCAAATAACACATAATTTTATAATGTTGTTTTGTATTGTGCAGGTGTTCAATGGTGTTGCCCGTAGGAGCTGCGAACCTTGTCCAAAGGAAGAAACCCGCCCGTAGAAGAAATAAATAAGGTTTATGAGTTAATGGAGCCACAGGTTCGCGGTTTTAACCTGGATTTTAATGGGCTGGAGCGAATACAACGAATGGTGTTAACCCCGGTTTAATACAAGGTCAATCACTGTACAAAACTGGAGCAGTTTTGATCGCACTGCTGTTAAGGGATAAGCGATATTTCCAATTCAAGTGTGACACATGCCAGAGGTCGACACGTGGCCTTGAGCGATTTGGAGGTACTGCCCTCCCCGAACGATTAAAGGTCGATTGTGGGCTTAGCGCGATATTGGCGTATGCCGTCCGATCTGAGACAAACTCATCGGACGGTGATCGCACTCAAAAGGAGCTCGGGGATGAAATAAGGTACGGTGCATTTATCAAAACATCTCCTCCGTCAATCTGATCTGCAAATCGACGGCCCAAAATCAGTCGCCCTGGTCCCCACAGCCACGACAACAGTCAAAGGTCCCACAGAGCCGGTGTTCCCAATGCCTAGTCAGCATCCACGCGGCAGCAGTGGATTAGAGTGGGCCTTGTTTAGTTGCTCGCACGGTCAAGAAATCCGGACCTGGGGAACATAATTATATGGCAGATTTCATAGGATTTCGGGTCACAAACACCCTGACGTCAGTAGACACCTTTTTTGTGACCCGAAATGGTTATGCAGCTTGGTTTTATTGAAATTTTGAAGTCCAGGTATGTTATTTAATAAAGGGTAATTATATGGTTTTTTCATTGTGCCGAAGAAAAAGCCGAAGGCTGGGGTTTTAATTCTCGCGCCTTTGGATCTTTAAAAGGAAGCCATCCAGGGTTTAAATTTTCACATCTCATCAAATGCTCCAAAGGCATTGATGCCTCATGATCCCTGCGCAGCACTGCACACCAACAGAACATAGTAAATAAATAAAAAATTGAAGAGTATCAGGGTTAGAGATAGAACGCACCAAAATGGAATATTGAAGACAGATCTGGGGGGATTACGGCTAAGATTGATTATCAGAAGCCTAATCCTCCCAATTAAAACATAGTTTAAAGAAAATCATAAGTGTTTTATCAACAGGAAAGCCTCCACTGCCACATATGAGGAAAATTGATTTCTCCCAACTACCACGGTGCCACCTGTGCCTCAAAGCATTCAAACAGAGGTCGAAGTTATTGATCAAGATCAGATATTTGGCTCAGCGCAGCCAGAGAGTTAGTTCTGCAAATAAACTTAATGACAAAATATCAGTAGAGTTACTTTAACATAACAGAGAGCCTCAAAAGTCAAACAGAGCTCCCATCGAGCTTGAATCTTAATGTAAATTATTTAATACAGAGGACACCTATGTAAGCTCTTCATCGAGCCCCCCAAAGGCCGAGAAGCCATTAAGTTTGTATTAATTATCTTTGGAGATATTTTATCAGATCTCACCTCCTCATTCTTCTATAAATACTACTGGAGAAGATGAGAGAGGGGTTGGTTGAGTTGTTTGCTGAACTTTGAAATATACTTGAGCTGAAACTTTTGATTGTAAATAGTGTTCACTGGCTCTTGGAGCTCTGCTTGTGATAGATAAGTTAGTCTGGGAAGTGTAGGTGATTGCTAAACTAAAGCATTGGACTTAAAGTTGTAACTGGTTTGGAGCATCAATACAAGTTGATTTATGGGATCCTGGTCTATGTCGACGATGATGTTATTTCTTATTGTAAATTGTTATTTTTTTTCTGTTTTCACTGTGTTCGCCTTCTCTTATAAAGAACAACATGCATAGAGTTAGGACCTACTGTATATCAGTACCCTTCTCTGACTGAAAATCTTTATCTAAATGTTTTCTTCCCATTTGTGTTATTCAGGAATAATTTAATTCAGTTCAAGCATAGGAATATTGGCGTTCCCTCATCCTATTTCCTTAGCTAATTGTTATTCTTAAATGTTATTTTCAGTATATGTTAAGTAGAGATGAACTAAGGAAGATATGGTGTGCCTTGGTCCTAGTTTTATCCCAAAATACTGTCTGAAAGTTTCCCTTGGAATGTGTTAAAAGCTGGCTGGTTTAAAAGTACTTACCAGATCTTAGACCATTCTTTGTTATCTTTGTGTTTGTCTTGAAAGTAACCAAGTAAAGCAGAGCTAGGAGAGGATTTGTGGTGAGCCCAGCCCGCTAGTTTCTTCTCCAACAGTTGCCTTCAAGTTTCCCTTTGTTTTGAAATGTTTTCTATTGAAAGTGTATCAAAGGTTGGTTAGTTTCGAAGTACTTACCAGATCCTAGATTAATTTTATGTTTTTCTTAAGTGTTTGTCAAAGGTTGGCTAGTTTCAAAGTACTTACCAGATCCTAGGCTACTCTTTGTTCTTCATTTGTTCAAATTCCCCTTCTTTTGTACCATTTCATCCCATAAAATCAAACTTTAAAGAGATACTTAGACATAGATGACTTGCCCCATGGACCACTCTCGCCTCTTGTTGTTTCAGTTAAACCCTATTATGACTCCATAGCCCAATGGACTAGAACTTGCAATTATCTATCTTTCCGGCCAAAGCTTTTTCTATTTGCTTGCAACTTCTCACCTTTGAAACTCTTTGCAATTAGGACTTTCCACCTCAAATAATAATCATGGTCAACCATTCAAAAACAAACAAAACCCTTCACCTTCATAACTAGCCTAATATCATTACACAAAAATTCATAGATAAATCCAATCTTTACACTTATTGGAGAGATCCCTCTCCGGATTCAGGAGGGATAGATCCTAGAATCCTAAAGTGGTTGAAATAATTTTCTCCCTGCAGTTGGACTTTTGCCAATCTTGCTAATTACAGGGTGCTAAAATTTCTGGCGACTCCGCTGGGGAAGTCTGAGTGATTTTCATTTCAAATAATCATAAGACATAAGAATTTCCTATCTTTCAAATGACATTTGTTCTGTTAGCTGGTTGAATTGTTAGGCATAACATCTCTGGCCAACAAACATTGTTTAGTGAGTAAAATCAGCCCTCTTCAAGCACTACCAAGAAACGGTAATCATGATGAAACTTGTTTGAATCAGTGACAAACTATGAAAAACCTAGGATTCTCATAAGAGTTTATCTAACCTTGAAAAATCAGCTAGCTTAGCCATAAGAGTACATTGTCTTTGTCTCATAACCGTAGTTAAGTTGTGAAACAGATTTAGGACACTCTTAGAAACCACACAACTGAAAAATAACTCAGAAAACCCAAAAATATTTCAGATTGGTATTCAATAAACATGGTGGTGGACCATAAAACCTTTTACCTTTGAAAAGAGCTAAAAACTTCCACTTGGCGACTCCACAATCCTTAACAGACCTTAAGACTCCACTGGGAAGAACCTTTATCATTGTAATACCACTTAAAACTCAGTTAGAGGATTGTAGGATTAAAATTTATGTAAACATATTAGTTGACCTTTTAAAGACTGTCATACTTGGTTGAACTTTTCTTGTTTATTTGGGTCTGAAAAACACAACATAGTGGCTCCTAGAAAGATTCATACTAGAGCCTATCTTGACCCTGATCCACCTAAGATAGTTGATGACCCATAAAGTATCCTTAGGAAGTCTCCTAAGATTAAATTTTCAACTATTTTCAAATCACCCTTGAGAGCTAATTCAGTTCCTGAGAATCTTTCAGCTCTACAACAATCACAAGTTGACTTAGTAAATCCCTTTAGAACTAGGTCATTTGATGATATAATTCAGCTAGGCTCTGAGTCTTCACTTTCATCCCCAGAAAAAAGTGAACATCCTGGTAGTAGAGAAACAACACCTCCTGATTTACATTTCCTTCACAATTTAGGTATCTCTCATCCAAGATCAGCTCAGCAATCTATTGCTGTCCCATCCACATCTGTTAACCAAACATCCACTGTCCAAACCACTCCACTTCAGCCCACTTTACCTTTTTTTAATCCACCTCTTGTAAATCCACCTCCATCACATATCATGGCAGCATGGTATGCTCCCTTAGTCCTTCCTGTTCCCTTAGTCAATCTTCCACAACATTATCAGTCCAAAATTCCATTATATGATGCTAGTAATTCTACAACTGCATCACAACATGTGGATAAGATGAATGACTACTTTGACAAAAATGAAATTAATTATGATTATGTCAAACTTAGACTATTTTCTCAGAGTTTAGGGAGAGAAATAAGAAAATGGTTTAAAGGCTTAACCCCCCATAGTATCAATGATCTCCAAGCCTTCCATCAGACTTTCTTAAACAAATGGGAAGTGAAGAAGAATCCTCTCCAAGTCCTTTCTGATTACAAGAACCTCCATAGAAACATTGGGGAAAGTGTGCAAGCTTAATACACCAGATTTAACAGTGTGTATAATGCCCATTCCCGAGATCTAAAGCCTCCACAAGGCTCAGCTTTAAACAAGTTTCCTGAGGGGTTTGACCCTGAGATGGCCTATCAGCTGAGAGAGAGGGATCCTGCAACTCTTGAAGAGATGAAAAAAGGTGCTCTTGCTATGGAAGTCAACTTGATGGAGAAAATAGCAAGAATGAAAAATGAGAAGAGAGTATCCTTCAGAGAGGAATCCACACCTTCTACTTCCAGCTCAAAGATGGAAAGAATGATGGAGGAGATGATGAAGAAAATGAGCATTTTGGAGAGAGCACAAGCAAATCAAAACCAAAATGCTCCTCAAAACAGAAACCAGAACCAGAATCAGAATTTTAGAAAGAACCAACCTCCAAATAGACCTATGGAAGATGATCAACAGATCACTCCTCCCTTTCATCAAAACTATGTGAGTGAGGTTGAGGAAATAGATGAAATAACATAGGAAGATGATATCAACATGCTGGGGGTAGATAATTATGACTTTGAAATTCATTATGATAGAAAATAAGGTCTATACACACCTTACGATGACAAAGGAGATGATGATGAAAATTATTATCAAGACATGGAAAATGTCATCATAGAGTATCAAAGAGAATATGGCCTTAGAATCAAAACCAATCAAAAAACTCCCAACACCAAAACCTTTGAAAAATCTTCACAAAACAGCAGTGCAACCAAGACTAAAGTTATCAAACAGAAGGACAAAACAGTTGCTGTGAATTATGATAAAGGTAGAGAGAAAAGCACTCAAAACAATGATAAACAGAGTGCGGACGTTGGCAGTACTAACACTTCAGCTAGTACTCCTGTTAAAACTATTTTTTCAAATGTAAATAAAACAAATCAGCAAACAGACTTTGCTGATAGAGTGACAGCTAGTAAGGCTGAGACAAGTTCTTTGAAGAACCAAATTCCTTTCAGTTTAGAGCAGGAAATTCAAGAATTAAAATCTCTGTTCCCTTGACCGAGTTAGCTGCCCAAAATGTATATAGGACCCAAATTTTGAAGGCTTTAAACATTGAAGAAAATAATGACACACTCAATCTTAATGATGACCAACCAGAGCTTATTTTTGGTCCAAAGATTGAAGGCAAATATCAAAAGGGACCTGTCCCTCCCTTCTATGTAAGTTTAAACGTTCATGACAATATTTTTCATAACGCTATGCATGACTCAGGGGCTTCTCACAATTTAATGCCGAAAGCTGTAATGGAGAGCCTGGGCCTAGAAATCACTAGACCTTATAAAGACCTATACTCTTTTGACTCTAGCAGAGTAAAATGTTTGGGTTTAATTAAAGACCTCTGCGTTAACTTAGCCCAGATTTCAGCCAAATGTTTGGTCATGGATATAGTTGTGGCTGATGTGCCCCCAAAGTATGGAATGTTGTTATCGAGATCTTGGGGGGCTAAGTTACAAGGGACTATGCAAATGGACATGACCTATGCGACTATCCCTATTTTCAATCATACTAGAAGACTTTACAGGGAGTCTCATATGCAATACACAGTTACAAGTCAAGACACACCTCAAAACTCTCCTCTGTATTCTGTAAACATAGACCTTGATTAATTTATCCCTTTTAATGATGAAATATTGGATGATCAAGTAACTTTAACAAAGTTAATGGCCGATAGAGAGGAGGAGGTAAACACCACATAAATGTCTAAACAGTTTGCTGAACCCGTGAACTTTATCGAAGCAAACACAGGTCTTGAACTACAAATCATGTGTCCATCGCTTTTTAACCTTAATAGTCAAGAGCTTGTTCCTCAACATATTGAAAAACTTGAGGAATTAAAACAAGCCCAGCTAAGTGTTGATATTCAAAAAACGTTTGAAAGCACTTTAGTTGGAGAGAATAACCACCAAACAGATGAAACTAAAAATAGTCCTCTGTGGAGTATGATTTTGACGGATCTTGCACTAGGAACAATGCTGGTGCGGGGGTTTGGAATTGCAACACTGAAAATAACCACACAGAAAGCATTTCCTGCAAATTAAACTTTCAGTGTTCCAATAACATAGCGGAATATGAATCCCTGCTTCTAGGCTTGCGTTTGTTGAAAAATTTAGGAGCCAAAAGAATCAATGTGTATGGGGATTCAGAGTTAGTCATTAGGCAGTTCAATGGGGAGTATAACACAAATCATCCCAGACTTAGGGCCTACCGAAACGATGTCATGGACCTTTTAAAAACTTTCGAGGAGTCCAAACTGATTTTTGTCCCAAGAAAAAGAAATATTGCGGCCCACAATTTAGCCTTTGCAGCTAGAACATGCTTAATGCCATATGAACCAAAGACTGCACAACTCAAATAAAATTCAGACCAGCCGTACCTGATAACGAAAAATACTGGCAATTATACGACGAGGACAAACAAATAAAAGACTTCATGCAATTCAGAAATGAATTCGAACTACCCAGTTCGGACTCATATTATGATACAAACTGCAGTGAAGAAATTTTTCTTGGTGAAGAAGAACCATCTCCTGAATTTTTTAATATTAATCTACTGTCTAGAAAACTTCAAAACAAAACAGAATTGACTGCAAAATTAGAAACAAAAGAGTTAGAAACTCTGCGATCTAAAGATTAGAGTTTGCCTAAGGGTCTGGCCCCTTTAGAAGAGTTGT
Source organism: Pinus albicaulis (assembly GCA_034641835.2). Classification (NCBI taxonomy): domain Eukaryota; kingdom Viridiplantae; phylum Streptophyta; class Pinopsida; order Pinales; family Pinaceae; genus Pinus; species Pinus albicaulis. The sequence continues at coordinate 688,025,157 of CM076575.1, forward strand.
TTGATTTTAACGATGTGGCTAATAAGCCGAAGCTGGAACCTGTAGAGACTGAAGTTGAGGAATGCAATATAGGCAGTAAACTTAAACCAATGATGATCAAACTGTCTAAGACTTTACCAGCTCACATTAAACTCAAATACATAGAGTTGTTTAAAGAATTTTCTGATGTTTTTGCGTGGAGTTACGAAGATCTTAAGTCCTATGACACTGAAATAATACAACACAAAATCCCTCTCAAAGAAAACCAAAAAGCATTCAAACAGAAACTCCGTAGAATAAACCCTGTACAACTCCCTTTGGTTGAGAAGGGGATTAAAAAGATGTATGAAGCTGGTATTATTGTCCCTATTAGATATTCTGAGTGGGTGTCTAATCTGGTGTTAGTTAGGAAGAAAACTGGAGAGATTAGGCTTTGTATAGACTTTAGAGACTTAAACAAAGCTTCATTGAAAGACAACTACCCTTTACCTAAGATGGATCATATTTTACAGAGGGTGGTAGGGTCTAGAAGAATTTCTTTGCTTGATGGCTATTCAGGGTACAATCAGATCTTATTCCACCCTGATGATCAACTAAAGACTGCCTTTACTACACCATGGGGCACTTTCATGTATGTGAAAATGCCCTTTGGTCTAATGAATGTTGGAGCAAATTTTCAAAGAGCCATGGACATAGCATTCTCTGAAGAGCTAGGCTTCTTCATCATTATATACCTTGATGATGTCACTGTGTTTTAAAAAACAGATAAAGAGCTCTTAAAACACTTAAGAAAAGTTTTCGAGAAATGAAAAAAGTTTGGGATATCTTTAAACCCTAAGAAAACACAATTTGGGCTCCAAGAAGGTAAACTTCTTGGGCACATTATTTCAGAAGAGGGTATTAAGATAGATCCAAAGAGGATTGAGGCCATATTGCAAATCTCTCATCCTCGAAACATCAAGGAGTTGCAATATTTCATTGGAAAGATTAACTTTTTGAGAAGATTCATCTCCAACTTGGCTGAGCTCCTTAGAAATATCACAAACATGTTAAAGAAGGAGCAAGGGGTAAAATGGACCTTGGAAGCGAAGAAGTCCTTTGAGCTGGTGAAACAAGCGTTAACCAAAACACCAGTTCTAATAAGTCCTGATTTTTCAAAAGATTTTTATATTTTTTCGTTTGCATTAGAACATACCATAGCTGTTGTCCTTTTACAGAAAAATCCACAAGGACAAGAGAAACCTATTGCATTCTTTAGCAAGGCATTGAGGGATGCCCCTCTGAATTATAACATTATGGAGAAGCAAGATTTTTCTTTGGTTAAAGCTTTGAAAGACTTCAGAGTATACATCCTTCACTCACACATCATTGCCTTTGTCCCAAATTCAGTTGTTAAAGACATTCTAACACATGACCCAGATGGTAAGAGAGGTAAGTGGATTGCTATTATTCTTGAATATGATTTAGAGATAAATCCCACTAAACTCATCAAAGGCCAAGGCCTAGCTAGATTAATGGCTGAATCAAATTTTGAAGTTCTTGATATAAATATAATTGATGCTTTGGATGACCAAGAAGGATTCTCGACTTCCATTGTTGAAGACCATTTTATGAATTCCTCTTGGTATGCTGATATTATTTATGTTTTTCTTAATTTAATACACCTCTTGGTTTAACAAAAACAAAGGCAAGGTTCCTAAAGTTAAAATTTGTAAACTATTGCATTATAGATAAATGTCTTTATTGGAAAAATGAAAGTGGTGTATTGCTTAAATGTTTGCCTAAGTATGATGCAGAGAAGGTAAGCACGAGTTCCATGAAGGAGAGTGTGGAGGTCATCTATACTGGAAGACAACATCAACAAAATTTTGAGGGCTAGTTTCTATTGGCCTACTCTCTTTCCTGATATACACAAGATGATCATTGCCTGCCATAAGTGCCAACTTTTTGAAGGTAAAAGAAAGCTGCTACCTCTTCCTCTGCATCCAATCACTGTTGACGCCGCTTTTCAACAATGGAGACTTGACTTCATAGGAGAAATCCATCCACCATTTTCTGCTCAACATAGATGGATTCTCACTGCCACAAACTATTTCACTAAATGGATAGAAGCCATACCTTGTAGGCAAGCCAATGATTCAGTTATTATAAAATTCATAGAGAATAATATTCTTTCTAGATTTGGCTGTCCTACAAAGATCATCACTGATAATGCATCATCATTTGGATCAAAGAAGATGGTTGAATTCTGTCACAGGTATCAAATAACATTGGGGAATTCCACTACCTATTACCCTCAAGGTAATGGACTTGCAGAATCCTCAAACAAGAGTTTAGTGAATCCTCAAACAAAGCTTGTACATGCACTTTGGGCTGACAGATTGACTTTGAAGAAATCTATTGGTATGTCACCTTTCCAACTTGTGTATGGTACTGATGCAATTTTTCCAACCAGCCTTGGTGTACCGGTGATGAAGTTGATTCAAGAGTTGCAAACTGAAGATAATGACATGATCAGAAGAATAAATCAGACCATTCATCTTCAACAAACCAGAGAGGAGGTTTATAACAAAGCATTGCAGAATCAGGACAACATTAAAAATCTTTTTGACAGAAGAACAAAGGCCGACAATTTCAATATTGGGAACAAAGTTTTGAAGTGGGACTCAAGGAGGGAAGACAAGGGCACGCATGGAAAATTTGACAACTTATGGCTTAGCCCTTACTCTATCCATTCAGCTGCTGGTAATAATGCCTATTTCTTGCAAGAGTTGAATGGAGCGGAATTGTTTGGGGGTCCTGTCAATGGCAGGATGCTTAAGCATTACTTATCTTGATCCATGTTTTGTTCTGAAAGCCTTTTATCCTTTTCCTCATTGTAAATACTTCACCCATCATTGCATTCAAAGTTATAAAAATCAAAAATACAAAAACAAAGAAAGAAAGAAAAGAGGGCAGATTGTAAAAACAAGAAAGGTACAACCCCATACCAAAAAGAGAAACAAATTTGAAAGTGTGCAAGCTCAAATGCCGCTCCTAAAGAACACACTTCTAGTTATTCAAACAACCTAATCTTGACTAATTAGTTTTAAATATTCTGCTGATAGGATAATGAATGCGATTTTCCAAACTGTTTAATCTTGGCTTATCAGTAAATAGATTAGGATAGAAATTAAAGGTTCAAATATGCTCAAAATCTGAACCTAAGTTTCCAAAGAGAATGACTCAAATCTGTTTCAAATTATGAGTCAAAAAAGATGTAATTCTGGTTCCAATTAGCTCAAAATCTGAACTGGTTGACAAAGGAAAGACAGCTCAAACAAAAGTCAAAACAGAGCTGTAAAAAAGATGAAGGAAATGCTTTGAAAGTTCAGATCCTGAGCCTTCCATTTTGTTTTAATTTTCTGCAAAATAATATCTATGTGTAGCTTTTTTTTATGCCATAGATCAACAACAAGTTAGATTGTTCAATCCTGACTTTTATGCTTTTAAATTTTTGTTATTGAATGTAGAGAATAAAAATCTGTTGGACAGTTTAATCCTAATAGATAGTAGATTAGGTAGAGGATCATGTGGACTCAACTGTTTAATCTAAGTCCATGGAGAAATAAGGAGTAGAAATAGATTATATTTCCTGCTTTCAAAAGAATAAAATGTTGTGAAAAGAGTTTGCCAATCCAAGTGCACTCTAATGAAGAAAAAATGTTAGATCTGTAGGATTGGGTAGGTAGAAATCTTGTTGATGAAAGATCCATTGTTTTTATGGCTGCATGTATTCAGAGCAAAAGAAGATAATTCAAGGAAAGAAAGGCAGCCCAATGGATGAGGCACTGATCAGCCTCCCAGAGAATGCAAGTCTGAAGTTCTTGATGCCTTCAAGAAGGCACCATCCCCAAGTGGAGCCACTGTTAGCCAGCTATAAATTTTTTTATATCAAATGCTGGCTAAATCATTTTTATAGCCTTCAAGAAACAAGTTTTATTGCTAAAAATGTTATCTCTTCAAGACTCTTGAAGGCCTCATGCCTCTGTCCAAATCTTCACTGCTGTTTCCATCTTAAAAAACTCTAAGATCTTGCTGATTTCATTGAGGAAATACTGCTCCAAAGACCTTTTCCCCCCTCCTTCCACTTCCAAAACTAATCTCATTTTTACCCCTTTATTCCCCATAAAAACCCCTTTGATAAGGTTTAAGACCCTTTCTTTGCCTTATCGAAAATCTCGAAACCCTTTGAAAACATTGAAAATTTCGTAAGAAATACATATTTTTGTATAAAGGCTTAAGCCCCCTTGGGCTAAGTCCTAAAAAACTACTTCCCCATTATACTCCCTAGTGCTGGAACCAGGCGCTAGACCCATCGGGTGCTTATCACATCGGAGTTTTCCTTTGGGAGCATTTTTAATGTTTTTCCCACCTCCGATTGCGATGGCTCGATCGCGTAAATCCCCCCGTTGATCTCTGCGCAATCAACGGTTGTGACTCATTTCTCCCTCTGTTCTTCTTTGACCTCCGCGAGTAGATCTACACTGTTGGTTGATGCCATCCAATGACCACACTCCTCCCCACACCCTCTGAAGCAGTAAAACCAAATAACGCAGGATTTTATAATGTTGTTTTGTATTGTGCAGGTGTTCAATGGTGTTGCCCATAGGAGCTGCGAACATTGTCCAAAGGAAGAAATCCGCCTATAGAATAAATAAATCGGGTCTATGAGTTAATGGAGCCACAGGTCCGCGGTTTGAACCTGGAGTTTAATGGGCCAGAGCGAATACAACAAATGGTGTTAACCCCGGTTTAATACACGGTCAATCACTATACAAAACCGGAGCAATTTTGATTGCACCGCTTTTAAGGGATAAGAGGTATTTCCAATTTGAGTGCGACACATGCCACAGGTCGACACATGGCCTTGAGCGGTTTGGAGGTACCGTCCTCCCCGGACGATTAAAGGTCGATTGTGGGCTTAGCGCGATATTGGTGTATGCCGTCCGATCTGAGACCAACTCATAGGATAGTGATCGCACTTAAAAGGAGCTCGGGGGATGAAATAAGGTACGGTGCATTTATCAAAACATCTCCATCGTCAATCTGATCTGCAGTTTGATGACCCAAAATCGGTCGCCTGGTCCCCACAGCCACGACAGGAGTTAGCGGTCCCACAGAGCCGGTGGTCCCAATGCCTAGTCAGCATCCACGCGGCAGCAGCGGATTGGAGCTGGCCTTGTTTGGTTGCTCGCACGGTCAAGAAATCCGGACCTGGGGAACTTTATATGGCTGATTTCATAAGGATTTCCGGTCACAAACACCCTGACGTCAGCAAACACCTTTTGTGACCCGAAATGGTTATGCAGCTTGGTTTTATTGAAAGTATGAAGTTCGGGTATGTTATTTAATAAAGGGTAATTATATGGTTTTTTCATTGTGCCGAAGAAAAATCCGAAGGCTAGGGTTTTAATTCTCGTGCCTTTGGATCTTTAAAAATAAGCCATCTAGGGTTTAAATTTCCACGTCTCGTCATATGCTCCAAAGGCATTGATGCCTCACGATCCCTGCGCAGCACTACACACTAACATAACACAATAAATAAATAAAAAATCGAAGAGTATCAGGGTCGAAGACAGAACGCACCAGAATGGAAGATTGAAGACAGATCTGGGGGGATTACGGCTAATATTGATTATCAGAAGCCTAATCCTCCTAATTAAAACACAGTTTAAAGAAAATCATAAGTGTTTTATCAACATGAAAGCCTCCACCACCACATCTGAGGCAAATTGATTCCTCCCAGCTACCACGGTGCCACCTATGCCTCAAAGCATTCAAACAGAGGCCGAAGTTATTGATCAAGATCAGATATTTGGCTTAGCGCAGCCAGAGAGTTAATTCTGCAAATAAACTTAATGACAAAATATCAGTAGAGTTCCTTTAACATAACAGAGAGCCTCAAAAGTCAAAAGGAGCTCCCACCGAGCTTAAATCTTAATGTAAATTATTTAATATAGAGGACACCTATGTAAGCTCTTCATCGAGCCCCCCAAAGTCCGAGAAGCCGTTAAGTTTGTATTAATTATCTTTGGAGATATTTTATCAGATCTCACCTCCTCATTCTTCTATAAATACTACTGGAGAAGATGAGAGAGGGGTTGGTTGAGTTGTTTGCTGAACTTTGAAATATACTTGAGCTGAAACTTCTGATTGTAAATAGTGTTCACTGGCTCTTGGAGCTCTGCTTGTGATAGATAAGTTAGTCTGGGAAGTGTAGGTGATTGTTAAACTAAAGCATTGGACTTAAAGCTGTAACTGGTTTGGAGCATCAATACAAGTTGATTTATGGGATCCTGGTCTATGTCGACGGTGATGTTATTTCTTATTGTAAATTGTTATTTTATTTCTGTTTTCACCTTCTATTATAAAGAACAACATGCATAAAGTTAGGACCTACTGTATATCAGTACCCTTCTCTGACTGAAAATCTTTATCTAAATGTTTTCTTCCCATTTGTGTTATTTAGGAATAATTTAATTCAGTTAGGAATGCTGGCATTCCCTCATCCTATTGCCTTAGCTAATTGTTATTCTTAAATGTTATTTTCAGTATATGTTAAGTAGAGATGAACTAAGGAAGATATGGTGTGCCCTGGTCCTAGTTTTATCCCAAAAGATTGTCTAAAATTTTCCCTTGGAATGTGTTAAAAGCTGGCTGGTTTAAAATTACTTACCAGATCTTAGACCAGTCTTTGTTATCTTTGTGTTTGTCTTGAAAGTAACCAAGTAAAGCAGAGCTAGGAGAGGATTTGTGGTGAGCCCGACCCGCTAGTTTCTTCTCCAACAGTTACCTTCAAGTTTCCCTTTGTTTTGAAATGTTTTCTATTGAAAGTGTATCAAAGGCTGGTTAGTTTCGAAGTACTTACCAGATCCTAGATTACTTTTATGTTTTTCTTAAGTGTTTGTCAAAGGCTGGCTAGTTTCAAAGTACCTACCAGATCCTAGGCTACTCTTTGTTCTTCATTTGTTCAAATTCCTCTTCTTTTGTACCATTTCATCCCATAAAATCAAACTTTAAAGAGATCCTTAGACATAGATGACTTGCTCCATGGACCACTCTTGCCTCTTGTTGTTTCAATTAAACCCTAGTATGACTCCATAGCCCAATGGACTGAAACCTGCAATTATCTATCTTTCCGGCCAAAGCTTGTTCTATTTGCTTGCAACTTCTCACCTTTGAAACTCTTTTCATTTAGGACTTTCCACCTCAAATAATAATCATGCTCAACCATCCAAAAGCAAACAAAACCCTTGGCCTTCATAACTTGCCTAATATCATTACACAAAACTTCAAAGATAAATCCAATCTTTACACTTAATTGAGAGATCCCTCTCCGAATTCAGGAGGGCTAGATCCCAGAATCCCAAAGTGGTTGAAATAATGTTCTCCCTGCAGTTGGACTTTTGCCAATCTTGCTAATTACAGGGTGCTAACAGGTGGTCTGTGTGGATGATTGTCTCCTTCCCCAAATGTAATGCTTCCATTGTCGACAAGCCTGCACAATCGAATAGATTTCTTTCTCATAAGTGGGATACTTGCGAATTGTGTCAAACAATGTCTCACTGTGATATGCCACTGGATGCCCCTGTTGAGTAAGAACTGCCCCAATAGAATAGTTAGAGGCATCTGTCTCGATCTCAAATGGTTGTTGCAAGTCTGGTAATGTGAACACTGGGGCAAAACAGAGGCGATGTTTCAATTTTATGAACGCCTTCTATTGATATTCCGACCAAAAGAATTTTTCTTTCGCTCCTCCCTTGGTGACTTGACTCAAGGGCCAAGTGATATGAGAAAATCCCAACACGGACTTGCGGTAGAAATTAGCAAGACCCAGAAAGCTGCAAAGCTCTGTTAGAGTGGTTGGGGTTGGCCAATCCCGAATGACTTGGATCTTGGCTGGATCCACATGCACCCCCCTTTCATCAATAATGTATCCCAGATATTGAACCTGAGTCATACCAAAAGTGCACTTCTCCAAATTGGCACACAACTTGTGTTGCCGTAGTGTTTGGAGGAATTCTCAGATGTGGTGGAGGTGCTCTTCCCAAGTTTGGCTGAAGATCAGAATATCATCCAAGTACACCACTACAAATGAGTTGGTGAATGGATGCAAGATGTCATCCATCAACCTCATGAAGGTTGCGGGAGCATTCGTCAACCCGAAAGGCATGATGAGTCATTTGAAAAGGCCCTCCTTGGCTTTGAAGGTAGTCTTCCACACATCTGAGGGTTCGATTGGTACCTGGTGATACCCAGACTTCAAGTCTATCTTGATAAAATATTTTTCCCCTTTGAGTTTGTCCAGAAGGTCATCAATCTGTGGGATCGGGTACCTATTCCGGATAGTGATCTTGTTCAGCGCCTGATAGTCAATACATAGTCTCCAAGTCCCATCTTTCTTCTATACCAACACGATCGGGATCCCACAGGGCGATGAACTTGGACGGATGTGACCTTTCTGCAGCAGCTCCTGAATCTGCCTCTTGATTTCATCATTCTCCAAAACATAGTGCCTATATATTGGTCCATTGGGTAGCGGTGCACCTGGGGTCAGGTCAATTGGGTGCTTGACCTGACAGTGCAGAGGCACCCCTATGGGTGAGGTGAAGATGTCCTCCTACTCCTCCACAACCTTGTCCATTTGTTGTCGTCGTGCAGAGGAGCCATGTCTGGAGGTCGTGGCCACAGTCTTCTTCTTGCCCTGGGGGCAGATCATCAGGAAAACAAATTTCCTGGTTTGGGAAATGAACTTACTGCATTGTTTTGTAGTAACCAGAGAGATAGTGGAAGGCGGTGGTACCTCTGGTATCCTGTAGAACTTATTTCCCAAAGTAACAATAACAGCATGAGGCTGGGACTCATACACAACATGTCACTTCCATAAGTACGGTTGGCCTAATAATACATCAGAAACATCAATAGGAGCAATGTCACACAATAACTCATCCATGAAGGGCTTGATGCTATAGGGAAGGCGGCACTGCTAGCTGACACGAAGATCCTGTCCTTGGTGAAGCCACCCGATGGTGTATGGTTGTGGGTGCGATGTGGTCGGCAAGCCCAATCGCTTTACGACATCTGCTGAAATGAGTTATTTTGGCTCCCATTGTCGACAATGAACTGTAGCGGGGAACCCTTTACCCACATCTAGGAGTGGAAGAGACGCTCTGCCTCCTCTAGGTCTTTTGGTTCCTCCTTCTGGATCTTCGCAGTGGAGAGTGTGGCGTTGGTCTCCGCATCAATAATCTGCTTCCCTTTGTCATTCCCGTTGTCGGGTTCTGATTCAGAGTCGGAGCATGCATCTGATTCAGAAGCCCTCATCTTGGCCACCGGCGACTGCTTGGCTCTACACTCGCTTGTGTTGTGAGTGGAGCTCTTATGGAACTCACACCACTTTCCCGTGTCCTTCTTTGGCTTCGTGGTGTTGTTCATTGCTTGTGACTTTGGTAGGTTGTCTTGGGCCGCCATGCCTTGGCTTTGTCCTTTGTTCTGCGGTTTGGGGGCACCTTTCCTTTACTTTTGATTTGCAGATCCAAAGTATCGCTTCTTCTGTTTGAATTTTTTCTCAATCTTGGCAGCATATCGGTATGCCGTACCAAGCGAGGAGATGTCGAGGAACTCCATTTCCACCTGAACGTATCTGTGCAGACAACTGTGATACTTTAGCACCAAATGTTTCTCTGAATCTTTGATACCCAACTTTGTGCACAGGGTATGGAACATATTCGTCAGCTCATGCACATCTTGATCCCTTTGTTGCCGCAGCGTGGTCCATTGTATGTACTTGTCCTCATAGCTCCCCACAGGATAGTATTGTTCGTTGATGGCATCTTGGAAAGAATTCCAAGTGGGTATGGTTGAGAACAGAGAGGGTTCTTTCTCATCCTTTTTATCATAGTAGGTTTCCCACCAGTCCTTGACATGGGGGTAGCTTTGAGGAGTGCAAAAATAATCTTCTCCTGGTCGAAAAATTCATGAACCGAGAAATATCCTTCTAATAGATTCATCAATCTATCTACGGCATCTGCATCTATTTGACCCTCAAATATGGGAATGTCAAAGTTTACTTGTACCTTAAAGGGAGTCGTGCCTCCAGAGTGGTTGCTAGATGCAGATGCACCGCCGGTGGGCAGTCGTTAAAGGATCTGGGAAAAGTTATCCATCATCGTGTTCCTTTGTTTTTCGAGGGCCTCATCGAGCAATATTTTGATAGGATCTCCTGCTCCCTCATCTTTCTTTTCATCCCCCATGGCGTCCGTCGGGGTTTGCGAGGCTGATCTTGCAAAGGTTCCACCAGATCGAGTCCTAACTCCTTATACCCTGACCTCGTTGGGGACATGCAAAGAATGATCGAGAAAAAGCAGACCGCTCTGATACCACTGATCTGGATTTTATGCAGGAATGCAACAGAATACACTTATAACCATAAATACAAAGATGTAGCAGAAATAACACTTCATTTCATGAATATCAAAACACTGAAATTTTCTTACAGAAAGAATGGAAATAAACTAGCTAGAGTGCTGGTAGCTTATCTCTGAGAAGAGATGTGGCGGTTGTTAGAGTCGGTCTCTTCATCCCTCCGTCAAAGATCAAAATCTCTTGTTTCATTTCATTTTAGGTGTCTCATTCAGTTCAGTCAGTTGCATTCCATTAGGAGCATGGATCTTCTGACGGAAGGGTCTTTTCTCTCATATCCCTCATGTCTTGTACCTGTTGGCCCAGGTCTGTTCATCAAAGTTCATCGAAATCATTTACAGTCATTCACAGTCATGTTTGGTCTCTTGGTCAACAAAGAGTCATTTTAGGGTTTTAAACCTCATTAGGTCTAGGGTTTCGCAAATTTAGTCTTCAGAATGTCTAATAATGTCAGTAGGCACATGAGGGAGGTTCGAAATAAGTTTTCATGGCAAAAATTTCATCGTCATAATGATTGATCATGACTTTTCTTCAAAACTCTGTTTTGAAGAAAAATCGTCAATTTCATCCTTTGTAATAAATGTAATGTAATGTTCAAAGTTTTTAGTTGTCAATTTCTTCAGGCGCAACCCTGGTCGCCTTTGCCAAGATCTCATGCCAGCTATCCCTGCAAAACATAGACAAGAATTTCATCATCAGTTCAAAAATCAGAGGAAACAAGCAAAACAGAGTTTATTGGAAAAGTGCCAAAGTCTGCAACATTACAAAAGTAGGTTTTCTAAATGAAAAATCAAAATCCTTTTGTATATATAAGATATTTTCACCATTCAACCATTCATTTGCAAAGAAAATCCTCAAAGAGGTTGAGTTAAGTCGTGGAAGATCAAAACAGGGTTTGAAGGCCGAAAGTGTTAGTGAGGTTACAGTCGCGGCGCGTTGGGAGAAGGTCGCGGCACACATAACAGTCGCGGCGCATAGAGCCGCCCATCACCGTGCTATTTTGAACGTGTGCGGTGCATACACCAGGCGTGACACACTGGGTTGTGCACGCGGCGCACAGGACCGACAAACAAAAATTTTACCATTGCTCCACAAATTTCAAATCGACTCAACCTCCTATGCTCCGAGTAGGTTATGAAATCATGCAATTACCATTGAAAAGTGTTTGGTGTTGTTTGAAAGAAGGAATTGAAAATTTGTAATGTCAAATTGTAAACCCTATTACCTTGTTTAAAACTGCTCCTTAGGGTTTTGAGTTGGTGTTATAAAAAATAATTTGGTGCCAAACCCTTTTATTTCCCACCTTGTTTTTCCCTCTCACTGTTATTATATCACTACAGTTCATCCCTTACCCCTTTTCATCCTCAAAGTGACTTATTCTTAAGCCCCATTTTCCTATCCCTAAAGCTACTTCCTTCCCTATCATTTTCCCTGTCTCATCTCACTTATAAAATCCCCAAACCCCAAGTTCCCAATAGTCAAGTGACTGTTATTACACTTTAAATTCACTTGACAAAACTCCATCATTCTCACTGCCTTATTTCCCAGAGTCCCTTCCTACTTGACACATATTTGGCATTGAAACAAAAAACCACCAAATTCTCATTTGCATCTCATACAAATCAACATATACTTGGCATAAACCTTGCAACACCATGGAGACAGACACTGATACATCATATGAACAAGACAGTGATTCTACCACTGAGCTACATGCACCGAGAAGGCCTCGTAAAGGTGGAAAAAATATGAGAGAAGAGCCCACCTCATTGACTCAATTGCAGGCCTACCCACTTGCCATGGCATGTTTTCGAGAGCAGTCATGCTACCAGTAATGTGAGATGATTGCTCGGATTCAGCATCATCAGGAGTTGGCTCAGTTATTTGTATTACATTTGCATGATGGTCAGGTAACTCTTGTTGGTGTAAATTTCACCTTGACACCAAAAACCATTTCTCAAGCAACAGGAATACCGAATGTAGGTGAAGAGTGGAACAAAAGAAAGCAGGTGGAAAGAGTGCATTATGAACCATACATCAGGCCTAGCTATGCGAGACAACTCAGCAGGGTATTCCCATTCCGGTTTCTGAAGGAATCCTATGAACCTTTGATGAGACTCATTATCAGATACTTCAGTTGTGAGGGTCGGTTCTCACGCCTTTATGCCTACCACATCAGGTTATTGATGCATTTCACAAGAGTGAGGATGATGAACATACCTTATTTCATGTGCCAGAACATCGAGATAATGACCACTCTTGTGTAGAAGAAGACTCCCGAGCAGCAGTACAACAATGTTTATCACTATGCACTCATCAAGATTGTTGTTGTACATCAGCTTGGATTGCAGGGCATTGCATGGGAGGAGTTCATTTCCCATGACTTCTTTACAGCTCCTCAGGTTCCTCCGGAGGTTGTCCATGATGCAGGTGAACCTTCACATCAGCCTGAAGGTCCGGAGACAGAGCCTATCAGTGTGCCAGTGTTTGTTACTTATCAGAGAGGCACCAGACTATTATTTGCAGCAGCCCGACGAGTACTATCTCCACCTGGGGTGGAAGGGGTCTCGTTGCCGCCATCAGCAACATAGGTACAGGTACAAGACAGAGGTAAGAGGCCTATGCAGGATGAGGGCCCTTCAGGAGGCCATGATACTGATTTCATATTGATTGATGAGGATTTGAGCTCTCCAAGCTCAAAATTGAGAGAGATCATTCAGGAGAAGAAGGATGAGATTGACACATTTACCGACAAGCTATAGAGATCTCAATGGATCATAAAATATCTGGAGCAGTGGAACAAACAGTTGGAGGATCAGCAAATGATCATGGAGTTGCAAAACATCCGTGAGAATCGGCAAGCTGCCCAAAGAAGCCCAACAGAGATGACACCCATTAAGCGGGAGATTAAGGTTGATAGAGAGACTTGGCTCGAGAGGGTCAACATTCATATTGAGAAGCTGTTGGCGAAGGCAAACAAGGGAAAAGAACATGCTCAGACACATGAAGAACCATTATTGGGTGCGACGTCATGTTTGCAAAGCAAGGATCAAAATCCTGAAGGCAAGACTAAGAAGGACACTAAAGTGTCGCAAAAGGCATGATAGGCTCCAAATTTTGGCCGAATATTCTTTGGCCTAGCATAGTGCTTGATGGTGGGCATTCAGCCCAAATTTCAAGAAATTTGGATAATTTTTTGTCAATTTTGAATTTTTGTGCCTAAAAATAGATTTCCCTGCCCGAAGCATAGCACCACTTGGCGTGCGCTTATAATTGGCAGCTCTTCTAGAGGAAAACTTTGTTTTTTGGGATTTTTCATCAAAATTTATGCATGCTTATGGATTTCCTAAGGATTTCATCAAGTTCTGGGTTGCCTAAAGGGTCAAAAACACCCTAAAAATGGCCTTTCTGCCACTTTTTACACACACAGGAAGCAGTGTTGGGAGATTGAACTTTTGGAGGGGAAAATGGCAACCAAATCCATAAATTCCACTTAGGTTGGAAAGTAGATAGGCAGGGATTTCCAACGAGCTATCCTGCGCTCAATTTGGACTTCGGGAAGGGCCTAAAAATCAGCTCCAAACTTGTGCTACGCATAGAGATTCCAGGCGCGGCGCATAGAGGAATTTGGCCTATTTTTCACTCAGCAGCTCAGAATTTCGCCTAGTTTTGGCCAATTTGACATTTTCATGTAACTCTTGATGTAACTTGATGTAATTTCATGACCATGATGTAATTTTGGCACATTTTTACTCATTCTAGAAGATTCATTCACCAAAAGGTGAAAAGTAAGTGAATGAATCAGTTTCCTAGCATATAGAGGCAAGTTGTTTCATTGCCTATTTTCTAGTTCCTAGTTTAGATATGGTTGAAACAGCTCCTAGAATGATGAGCTTGAACCCTAGAGGCATGGGGAGGAGTTAGGCTTGTCTATATTATGTATTTTCTCAGTCATTTTCAGGGTTGGACACTTGGGATTGCTTGGCACTTCATTGTACATTTCATCTCTGCACTTTTGGCAAAGGAATAGACCAGGGTTTGCAGCACTCTTTGGGATCCATGTGGCTCTGTGTTTTGATGGTGTTTTTCCCTATGTAATTTTAAGTTCACTGATGTTTATGTGTATCATTTTCCCTTCTCTTTTCTTCTTAAATTAAACAAATCAGTGTTAAAGGTGGAATTCATTAGATTGCTCTGCTCTGCCTTTAGTTTTGTTTAATTTTTCATGTTTTCATCTGTTTGAGGAGGATTCTTGAAACCCTCTTGCCCTCTTCAGCTCTTGACCGGTATGAACCATCCATTCATTCAATCTAAAGCATAAAAACAATTGCCTTCCTTGCCCCAATCAGAACTCTGCAAAAACTAGGCCTAATCCCCGCACCCAAAACTGCCTTTCCCTTTGATCCAACAAAACCCCCCAAAAACACAATCAAACTTCTTCACTTATATACCTAGCCTAAAATTAGCTTTTATTTCAAGTCATCTCAAGCCCTATTGATTATTTTTGCTGAGATTGACCCGGAGAGAGCCCTCTCCTGTTCTGGTAGGGCTAGCTACCAGACTGAGCGTGGTTTGATGTTACCCTGAACTCTGCGTTCCTTCAGCCTGAGGTAGATTTAGGCAATAACAGTGGCTATAGGCCTATGAAATAAGTTATAATGAGGCTCAAGGGCCTATTTATTATTTAGAAAAAATGGAAAACCCTAAACATCCAAAACCCTAACCATAGGAGATGAAGCGCCAAAACTATGGGCCCTGTTTGGGTAAATTGGTGTTTCAACTTCCCGGGGACGTAACTTTGGCATATGATCTCCGTTTGATGCAAACAATGCCTCATTATAAAGATCTATTCGAGGACTAGATCTTTATAATGAGGCCTCAAAACGTCGTTTAAGGCCTCAAAACGGCTTTGAAAGTTCAGGACCCGAAAAACTGTTAAAAATAGTAAGTTGTGCTGAAATTGAAAAACTAAAAGAGACAATGGTGGGGCCCTAAGTGGAATAGGTGGGTGGCCACCAATATCCACCTAGATCATTCCTCCTCACATGCAACCTGTGACCTTTCACCTCCTTTTTCTCCTATTTTCCATTATTTTCATAAATAAATGCCACTTTTCCTATCCAAAGCCTTAGCCATTGCCTTTGCCAGTTTCCATAACCATATTAACCATATGAACTCCCATTGGGATTTTTTTTCCCAACATTCAGCTTGGGATATGTGTCTCATGACCTTGGTTATTATTTTTCCTTTATTAACTTTTGTTACATGGAATTTTCACCAAGGTTATTAGAGAACCCTCCCCCTTGGGGGAACATCGTCCTTGGTGTTCAAAGATCGCTACAACCAACAACTTTATCAGGTTTTCTTGAGGAAAACATAGTGGTTTATTATGAGGATTACATATCAGATGACCATGAAGAAGGGGTATAGGTTCTCTTTCATAAGAATCCTGAGCAGGACAAAGTGGGACAAGGAGCAGCCTAAGGTGAAGTTTGTTATTTAAATCTTTTGGGCCAGGTATTGTTCTAAGATCCTTTGTTGGTATCTTTGAATCATCCGAAGAAGGAGTATTCTATGCCAGGAACGGTTTGTTTCCAAGTGTAAGGAAAATTTTGAGCACTATTGTTCAAAGGCAAGTAAACTGGAAGTGGCCCTGTTGTTATTTCAGCATACTCAAAGAACTGAACAAGAATCAATCATGTGGTCATTTACTTGATTGGTTGCATTGGAGGAAGGATTTCACTTAGTATATATGTGTCTCCAAGTTATATTAGGGTATGTAGGCCTGCAAATAGGCTCAGTACTCTGAGCATCTTTCAAAATTTTAGTTTTAGATTGCTTTCTAGTTTTCAAATCAAGTATGTGTCGGACTTCAGTTTGCAGAGAGTGTTGACTTCAGCTTGAAGGTTTTCAGCCCCAGAGATTTTATCAGATCAAATTGCAGAGTGGGATCAATCCAATGGATCAGGCTACTAGTCAAGGGTGTTCATGACACCTCCATAAGGAGTTGCCATCCCCAGTTGGAGCCACTCTTAGACTCTTGTATTTTTACAGTATCACAAGGTGAATGCCTACTCCTTTTATTTTTCATGCTGAAAATAATATTCCATGATTATCATTTATTTTCAGAAAAGAGAAGGAGATCCTAGCCATTAGAAGGGTCAAAATAATCTACCTACCATTTGGATTCAGTTAAAAAGAAAATATGACTGATTAAGTGTGATGATGAGCTAAACCTCACTACCTTCATTATTTCTCATTCTCCCTCTTCTTACCTTTCATTTTACCTATTTCTAACACTCCCATGCTCTGAAATCCCATTCAAAACCCCAAAAACCCACATACTTAACCTTTTTCAAACCTACTACTTTATAAAACCCACTTATGTCTAAAGTCCGAAATTCTATTATTTTCCACCCGCCATGCCTTTACCACATTGGCCCCAAAACCACGTGCAAACCTTTGTTTTTCCTGTTTTCCTTATTTTCCGCCGGTTCACACCCTTCAATGCTTAACGTGGCGCATGGCGCACTTTGTGACATTTAGGACTTACTGGTAAGTGCACATAAGTTAAAATATTTAACTTGTGATGCGACTCGAGCGCAAATCGAAAATCGTAAATGATAAAGGATAAGCTGCAAAGGTAAATGTTAAATTCACCGAAGTGTGACGTGCGATGCGGTGGGGCCTAATGCGATGTGTTTTCGGAGGCATATTTCAAAGAATTTCAATTATGTGTGCGGGGACTTTTCTATGTTAAATCACATTAGAGGAGGGAAGGGAGTTTTATAACGTAAAATCCATGGGCGCCGGAGCAAGACGAGAGATGGTGAGATCTGAACGAAATGAGGGAAAAAGTAAAATCAACTGGGTAAAGTGCAAGTAGTTTGCAACGGTGGATCTGGGGCGTGCCTCAGGCCTACAACGGATATCCACTTCGCACTCCCCCCCCCCCCGGCAGTTTCTGGTTAATATGGGAGGGGGGGGGGGGTCCAAAGTCCGATATTAATCACTGCCCAATCTGCGACGTGTCACCCTCTCATGAGTTTGCACCCCCACCCCCTCCCCCCTTTCTATTACCACTTCAGGGGGGTCCGAAATTCCATTTACGCTCCATCAAAACCACTCACCGCCATTTGTCTGGGGGAAGGGAATTCTGACTAAAAGAAAAAGGGGTCTGTGTTCTGAGAATCTGCCAAGGCCACCATGGAGTGAAGACTCACGTGAACAAAAAACGGGCCAAAGGGGTAAAGTTAGGAAAATTGGGGGATCCGGGACATAATAGCAGAAAGCGAGTAAGTGCAGAAGTTAATGTTACAATCAGTGTGCCGAAGATATTTTAATATTAGGTTAGAAGTTAATGCAAAATTCAATACAACATATGGTTTGCCAGAGATATTTTAAATATCAGGCCAAAAGGTATTGTAGAAGTTAATATTGTGGGTGATCTGCTAGATGATATTTTAGTTCGTGCCTTGCGTGGCAACTATTGTCACAATTCCATTTACTTTGTAGTTAATGCGGATTACCAACCTAGATTATGGCAAACGCCTGAGTTGTAGTTAAATACTGCATGTATTTTCATTATCAAGGGTTGGAATTTGTTTAGACTCTGCGTTGCTAGATTATTGTATTGAAGCTCTGTAACAGTTTTGAGCTGAGCATCAATAATAAAAGCACGTTCATATAATCCTTGAGCTATGTTAATGGTGATGTTCTTTTCTCTGTGTCAACGTTCTCCCCTGTCTTTCCATATTGTACTCGAGTTTCTCTGATTATAGAGCAGAAGTTTTAGATTAAGATATTCTGAGAGATCACCTTAAGTCTGTCTATTTTTGTTATCTTAATGTTTTCCTCTGAAGTATAACTAAATAATTCTTAATTGCTCTTTAGCTCTACTGAAATTGTTGTCTTAAAGGTTTTCCTTTGAAGTATAGTTAAATAATTCTTCACTGCTCTTTAGTCTAACCAAAACTAACATATTTAATGTTTTCCTTTGTGAAGTTTAGTTAAATAATTTCTAATCGCTCTTTAGCTCTACTGAACTTGTTGTCTTTAAGGTTTTTCCTTGAAGTATAGTTAAAGAATTCTTCACTGCTCTTTAGCCTTACAAAAGCTGATATCTTTAAAGTTTCCCTTGTGAAGTTTAGTTAAATAATTCTAAACTACTCTTTAGCTTCACAGAACTAGTATCACGAGTTTTTTTCTTTGAAAGTATAGTTAAAGAATTCTTAAATGCTCTTTATCTTTCACTACCTCCTATCATATCATATTCACACTGCTAGCAAGATCCGTTTTATATAGCTAGCTTTCCCTGTGAATGACCTTGAAACGTTGATGTACAATTCACCCTTTTATTGACTCCATAGCCTAATGGATTAAACTTCCCATGCTCTATCTGTCCAACCAACCAAATAAAAAAACAAAACAATCTCTATAACTAGCCTAAAATTAGCATTACCAATCACCAAAGTTAGATCCTACGTCATAAAGATATAGAGAGAGCCCTCTCTGAGCTCAGGAAGGCTAGGTCTTGGATTCCAAAGTGGTTTGATGTTATCCTCCGTCGTCTGTTCTTGCTAGTCTTACAAATTACGGGGAGCTAATAATGAGAACTATATTAGATACCCAATCTGTCAAAGGAATAGGATAAATAAATCCTGCACGTAATAATTTTTTAACTTCAAATTTGATTGCAACAAATTTATGTGGATGTATCAGACGTAATATCTGTCTAATAGGCTTAGCATCCGGGTATGTCTTAATTTCATGAATAACAATCTTAGGATCAATACTTGGCATTTATTCATAAGACTAGGCAAAAATGTCTCGGAATTCTTGAAATAGGGCTTTGTAGATTTTGATCTCTTCAATCGAGCAAGAAGCAACTATATGAATGTTCTCAATTATTCTAGGTTTAATTGATATGTCAATAGGAATTGTGGTAGAAATATTTCCCAAATTTTTCTCAGAATCTGTATGAACAATGGATGTAGGATTTTGAGGTTCCTTGACATAATCAATTGTAAAGATGGATGAAAAATCGTTATCAAGATTATCAAGGTCAGGTAAAAAAGAAGATCGATGATGGAGATCGTCCTATGGCAATTCATCTGATGACAAGATTTCTCAGATATTTTCATCAGTTGCAAATACTTGTTGAAAATGATTTGAAAATGATGTCAAAGCTGAGCTTGATAAGGAAGATGACTCTTCACTGACCACATTAATTTGATCAGTATAAGTTGATGGAGTGTCAGAACACGATTGTACTGCTACATATGTCGATTCAAAAGGACTTAAAGGCATCTCGCCACCACAGGAGTTAAATTCTTATTCTAAAAGCACATTCCATGTGTCATCAAATAGAATTGTGATTGAAGTGATCATATTGATATTGGCAATAGGTCGCGGTACGTTGGGAGAAGGAATCGCAAAATTTCCCATAAGAGCAGAATCCTTAACTAGTCCTACCCCAACATCTTCGTAAGGGATAACCGTTTTTTTGACATGCTGGATACTATCTATATAAGTAGGGTCTGAAGCGAAGTAAGACAACTGATCGATTTTAACAATATTTCCTTTATGAGGAAACGTTATCATCCGAAAGACTGATGAAACAAAAACAATCATAGCATAAGACCAACTTTTACCCAGAAGAAGGTTGTAATCAAGAGGGGAATCAACAACTTCTACCTCAAGTGTTAACGTTTTTCCTTCTACTTCTATAGGCAGATCCTGGAGTATTCCGAATGGGCGAAACCTCTTCCATCAAAGGCTTTAAGGATGGTCAGTGACTGGTTGATTCTTGGAGAACCAATATTTTTCCAACAAGATAAGGACATAATGCACGTAGATGCTCCCTCATCAATTACTGTGTGAAAAACTCGCCTTAATTTGACTAATACTGGAATTTGAAAAGCCATTTGATGTGGGAGTCTAGGTACAAAATTTTTGAGGTCAAAGACAATTATATTTGAGTCTTGAGGATCAATTTCTCCTATAATTGATAATAGTAATTTCCTTTGAGCTAGACAAGATTGTAGCACTTCGAGGGTTGACATTGCTGAAGGGGATATGGCCAAATCTTCAACAATATTGTAATTCTGAGCAGCTCTCACATGTGGATTGAAAGAGGATTTACACCTTTGGCAGGCAGTTTAATCACTAAATCAGGGTTAGGTTTCTTGATTTGCAGTGGTTTGGAAATCGAAGGAGTTGATGTTGGTGGTTGATTGGATGATTTAATTTCTTTACCAATTACAGACTCTTAGATCCATAGTCTTGAGATCGTGTCACAACCATGACCTAGGACATCATGAGCATATATGTCGATGAATTGGAAGAATATCCTATCATTTTGTTATCTTGAGATGGAAAGGATCTTTTAAGACAACAGGCGTGGATGAACCTTTGAAAAAATTGGATACCTCGGCCCGATGTGGACACTCTTTGGTATAATGATCCTTATCACAGGTAAGACAAGGATAAAGAGGTTTCCGTTTTTCGTCTAATGGTTCAGTTTTTTCAGCTTTCTCTTTAGGAGAAGTGTTTTGTTTATTTTTTACCCTTCCCCTTCTTCTTATTTCCAGATTTAGCTTTGGTTGTAGATGAGTCTATGACATTAATTTCGGCAGAATTTTCTAGGGAAGGGTCTCCTTTAGGTGAATCTGGTAGAGTTATGATTGGAGAAGAAGATTTAGATGATTTCTTCTTACTTTTTGTAGTATTTGTTAGTCTTCAGTAATTTTTCTATATCAAAAGATGACTAAGTTATAAAGCCTAGATTTATAGAAACAATATTTGAAGGAACATTGTGAGTTCTAGAAATATCACTACCTTCATCATCCTAAACCTAACTATTATTCTAAAATTCCTATCTTTTACCCTCTCAAAGTTTACCCTGCTACAAAGAAGACTTCAAAATTCTGTGCCTGTTTTCCTCATTTCACCACCTCACTTACACTCCCATTTTTCCCATTTTCCCCTTTAAAAACCCCTCATATTTCCCTCATTCATCATATTTCTTGTAAGAAGACCTTAAACAATGTAAAAATTCCTTTTTACATTGTTTTAGCCTAACTTCTAACCCTATCGGGCCTCTTAAAAACCTTGCAAAACTATGTTTTGTGTTAAAAAGCCATTTTTGTGAGATAGGCCTTTATGTCACTTTTCCGGCTTAAACCCAGCCCCCTCACCCATATGACTCTAAAACGTGACCTACCGCTTTCCCCTTAAGCCCCTATCCATTTTAGCCCTCGATCTTCTTTGCCCCCATAGGACCTTTCCCTCCATTATATCCTAAGCTCCTTCCTTATCATAAACTTTGCTTTCACCCATTCCATTTTTACATACCCCTGCTAAAACCTTATAAACCCACCCAAACCTTTGAAAAAGTATTAAAACGAGGCCCCACCTTCCACTACCCCCTGCTGACCAACCGTAGCCTGACACCTGTCCTGGGCTCCACTCCTTAGATCTGCGCCCCGGTCCCTTGACCTTTCCGCACCATCGATCTCACCCCTTGAGATCTGACGGTCCAGATCAAGTATCACCCGGATTCTTGCGCCGAGCTTTAACACTCCAAACCCACACGAAAAAAGTGGTATTAGCCCAAACACACGTCCAACGTTGAGTGGAATCGCGCGGCCTCCTCTCAAAACCAGTTACAACTCTTAACCCACGCGATAAACCGCTGTGGTTTTCCCAAAAGCACCTTTCTCCCCTTCACGCTAAAATTTGAATTCCTTTGCCTCTCCGCCATGTTCCGCCTCTAGAACCCTTCCCTCTACACATTCTCCTTCTCTGCAGATTTCCCCCAACAGCTCCAAAACCTCAACAAAAGCAGTTTCACCACTCCCGGATCCTTTTATAAACTTATCATGACTTCCATTTGAATCCATTGCCAAATGACTTAGATATTTCCCATTCTATCAATGCCTTTTGATCATTATGTACAACCAAAACAATTAGACAAACCTTGCACTTAATAACTAGCCTAAAATCAACCCTTGAAGAGCAAACAAGCACATATCCTTTGCAAATAACCTGATAGATCCCTCTCTGAGTCTAGGAAGGCTAGGTCCTAGAACTCTAAAGATTGGTGCCATGTTGCCTTGTTATTTGGTATGCCAATCTGCCAAAGCACAGGACCACAACATTCTAGCGATCACGGTGGGACCCTTTGAGCCAGTGACAAACTAAGTACTCCTTAGGACTCTAGAAACCATAAGAACCACATAAAAACTCAGAAAACCCTAAAACGTTCCCTGATTGGTTTTACTACTTGTTGGTGGTAGACCATAACACATTTTACCTTCAAAAAAGCTAAAAATTTCCACCTGGCGACTCCACTAGCCCTAGTAGGCCTATTATTCCACCAGTACTCCTATATTTCCTTAGGATTGTATCAAATCAGTCCTAAAGAAGTTTAGAATCCTAGTTCCATACTCTAGAAAGGTACTAAACACTAAGCGAGGTAAAAACATTTGAAAATAGTCCCTAGAACTTTCAACCTCTCTACATTTTCAACCTGAAATCTAGCTTCACATAGGATCAATACCAGATCTCACCCAGACCCTAATCCTCCTCCAATAGTTGATGATCCAGAAAATATTTTGTGGCAAACTTCTAAAGCTGAAAATTTAACTACTGATGGGATCATCCTAAGAACAAGATCTGTCCCTAAAAACGTTAAAGTCTTGAAAGATCCTCACTTTGACTTGTCTCATACAAAAAACTTATTTAGAACCGAGTCACATAGTGATATTGACCAGTATGACCTTGAACCCATAGATTTGCAGCAGAACTTTAGCGTAGAAGCTTCTCCTTCCATTCATCCTGATTTTCAGCTTCTCCACCACTTCAGTTCTTTCCATAAAAAATCTTCTCATAATCAGCCTGCTGGTCCAAGCACTTCCACCACTCCCATCCATACATCCATTGTTCAAAACACTCGATTCCATCCCACTTTCACTCCCACAAATCCACCTCTTGTAAATCCCCCATTTTCTCCCACCATGGCAGCATGGTATGCCCCATTAGTGTTACCTCAACCTCTGGTTCCTTTACCAAATGATTATCAATCTAGAATTCCCCATTTCACTGGAAATGAATCTACTACTGCCCAAAAGCATGTAGATAAAATGGATGATGCCTTTGATTACATGGAAATAGAAGAAGATACCATTAAGATGAAAATATTTGCCCAAAGTTTAGGAGGAGAAGCCAAGAAATGGTTTAAAGGCTTAACTCCTAATAGCATAAATGATCTTCCTTCTTTATACCAAACATTCATAAACAAATCGGAAATTAAAAAGAACCCTCTCCAAATCCTTTCAAAATATAGCAACCTTAAAAGAAATACTGGGGAAAGTGTCCAAGATTATTGCACTACATTCAATAGTGTTTACAATGCACTTCCCCCAAACATGAAACCTCCACTAGGCTTAGCCTTAGCTAAATTTCCTGAAGGCTTTGATCCAGACATGGCTTAACGACTAAGAGAAAGAGACCCCCTAACCTTAGAAGATATGAAAAGGGGAGCTATTAGTATAGAAGCAAATCTGATTGAGAAAAGAGCTAGATTAAAATCAAAGAAAAGAGTTACATATAAAGATGAAACAATGGCATCAACGTCATCATCTGATGTCAAAATTGATAACTTAGTGAGAGTAATATAAAGAATGCTTGAGAAGATAAACTTAAATGATAGAGTGCCTCCAAGAGAAAACCAAATCAATTCCCAAAATAGAAATAGAAATCCAAATTTCAGAAGAGACCCTATTCAAGATAGACAAAGAGAGAATGACCAGCAAATTAGGCCTCCCTTTCAAAAAAACTATGTAGATCAGGAAGAAGAAAGGGAAACTAAAAGATTAGAAGAAAATCATGTAAATCTGATAGGATCTGACAGTGAGACAGATGTCTTCCTCAAGGAAGAAGAACAAGGTTTCTTCTCCTCAGAATAAGTTGAAAATAATCATGAGGATTTTGAAGATTACCAATTGGGGTTTGAAAATGCAGTTATGGAGGTACACAGACAATATGATATTAGAAGCAAAAAGGAAACCAGAAATTTCCAAGGATGAAAACATAGGTACTGTTATTAGGAAAACTTCAGAAAATTCTCCTAAAAAGACAACAAACACAATTAACACTTTGACTAAGAAAACTAACTCAAATAAAGATTAGACCAATCAACAAAGTGTTGACCCAAGCTGCCCTAGTACTTCTGCTAGTGGCCCTGAGAAATCTGTCCTAAATAACAGTCCTAATAAAAATGAACAAATCAGAATTGCTGAAAAGACTATGCTTGACAAAACAGATGTAAATATGTCAAAAACATTAGTCCCTTTCAACCTTGAAGGTGAGATTGCCAAGATCAAAATTAGCATACCCTTAGCTGAACTAGTAACCCAGGATGTATATAAAAACCAAGTTTTGAAAGCTTTGAACATAGGCAATGATACTGATACATTAAACTTGACAGATGATAAACCAGAACTATTGTTTAGTCCTGAAGTAGAAGGAAAATACCAAGAAAGAACCATTCGTCCATTTTATGTCAACCTAAATATACATGATAAGATTTTACACAATGCCATGCTATATTATGGTGCCTCTCACAAACTTATGCCAAAAGTGGTGATGGAGAGATTAGGCCTAGAGATTACTAAACATTACAAGGACTTGTATTCCTTTGATTCAAGCAGAGTCAAATGTTTAGGCCTAATCAAGGATTTATGTGTCAATCTGGCACAAATTCCTGCTAAGGGACTAGTTATGGACATAGTTGTTGCTGACATTCCCCCAAAATATGGCATGCTTCTATCTAGATCATGGGGAGCCAAACTTGAAGGAAGCCTTCAAATGGACATGTATTATGCTACCATACCAGTTTTTAACCAAACTAGAAGATTATACAGAGAGTCCCATATGAAATTTATGGTAAGCAACATAGATAGGCCAAACAACACTCCTGTTTATTCTATTCATTCAGATTTAGACTCCTTTATCTTGTACAATGAAGATGAAATCAACCAACAAGAAAAGGAAAATGAGATAGGATTGAACCTCCTAAAACAGTCAAATCTATCCCTAAAAGAAGAATCTGACAGCCTTAACCTTAGCAGCGCTGAACAACCAAATAAAGATGAATATGAGACAGAAACACTTTGGGAAATGAGCTTTGATGGCTCTTCTAGCAAAACAAGTTCTGGAGCTGGTGTATGGATACATAATACAAACCAAGGGCATTCTTATAAACTTGATTTCCAATGCACCAATAACATTGCAAAATATGGAGCTCTCCTACTTGGCCTACATCTGCTCAAAGATTTAGGAGCCAAGAAAATATCAGTCCAAGGAGATTCAGAGTTGATTATTAGGAAAATAAAAGGGGAGTATTCAGCCAAAAACCCAAGATTGAGAGAGTATAGGAATGCTGCCCTAGAGCTCCTAAAAACTTTTGAAAAATATGAACTCACTTTCATCGCTAGAGCTCAAAACAATCTTGCAAATGAACTTGCCTTTGCTGCCAGCAATTGCCAGATACCCAAGGTAAATGAACCATTCAATATCAAAGTGAAAAATAGGCCTACAGTCCCTGACAATGAAGATTATTGGCAAGTGTTTGAGGGTGATAAACACATTGATGATTTTCTGCAATCAAAGAATGATTTTGCTGAACTAACACCTAGCACAAGGCATGAAAAAGAATATCTTAATGAAAAACAAGTCCATAAAACAGAGTTGTCCTCCACTACTGATATAAATCAATTGGAACATCTTTATACAATGGAATTACTAAACAAAACAGACCAAAAGGACCTTGAAGTTTTACAATGTAAAAATGATTCAATACCAAGAGGTATTTCACCATTAGAGGAGTTGTTTGATTTCAATGATGTAGCTAAAAAACCAAAGATGGAGCCTACAGAAACCAATGTAGAAGAGCATAACATAGGCAGCATAGATGAACCCAAAATGATCAAATTATCTAGCACTCTCCCTACTCATATCAAACAAGAATATATTAAAATTTTTAAAGAGTTTGGAGATGTGTTTTCATGGGGGTACAAAGATCTAAAATCATATGATACCAGCATTATTCAACACAAAATTCCTCTTAAGGAAAATCAGAAACCTTTCAAACAAAGACTAAGAAGGATAAACCCTGTTTTAGTACCTTTAGTTGAGAAAGAGATTAAGAATATGTATGATGCTAAGATCATAGTTCCCCTTAGATACTCATAGTGAGTGTCTAGCCTTGTGTCTGTTAGGAAGAAGACTGAGGAAATTAGGCTTTGCATTGACTTTAGAAATCTGAACAAAGCCTCCCTGAAAGATAATTATCCCTTGCCTAAAATGGACCACATACTTCAAAAAGTGGTTGGATCTAAGAGAATATCATTGTTAGATGGTTTTTCAAGCTACAACCAAGTGCTGGTACTCACAAGTGATCAACATAAAACTGCTTTTACACACCTTGGGGTACATTCATGTATGTTAAAATGCCATTTGGTTTGATGAATGCAGGGGCCACATTCCAAAGGGCCATGGACATAGATTTTTTAGAAGACATAGGCTATTTTATAATAATTTACCTTGATGACATTACTTTCTTCTCCAAAACTGATAAAGAACATTTGATTCATTTGAGAAAGGTTTTTGAAAAATGTAGAAAATATGGCTTACCTTTGAATCCCAAAAAGACACTCTTTGGTCTCCAAGAAGGAAAGCTTCTTGGCCACATAATTTTCGAAGAGGGAATCAAAGTAGACCCTAAAAGGATTGAAGGCATATTGAAAATCAACCATCCTAGAAACCTCAAAGAATTGCAATCTTTCATTGGAAATATCAATTTTTTGAGAAGGTTCATTCCCAACCTTGCTGAAATTTTGAGAAATATCACAAACATGCTAAAAAAGGAAACTTGAGTTAAATGGACCTTAGAAGCCATGCAGTCATTTGAATTGGTTAAACAATCTCTCACTCAAACACCAGTTCTTATTAGTCGTGATTTCACTAAGGATTTCTACATTTTCTGATTTGTCTCTGAACATACAATTGTTGTAGTGTTGCTACAAAAGAATAATGCAGGGCAAGAACAACCCATATCCTTTTTCAATAGAACCTTAAGAGATGCTCCACTCAAATATAATATCATGGAGAAACAAGCCTTAGCCTTGATAAAGGCATTGAAAGATTTATGAGTCTACATTTTACGCTCTCATATCATTGCTTTTGTCCCACATACAATTGTCAAGGACATTCTAAATCAAGACCCTAATGGTAAAAGGGGAAAATGGATTGCAATTATCTTAGAATATGATTTAGAGATCATGCCTACCAAACTGATTAAAGGAAAAGGATTAGCAAAACTCATGGCAGAATCAAATTTCCAAGCATTAGATATAAACATGGTTGATATTTTAGAAGAAACAGAAGAATTCACAGCTCTATACATTGAAGACATGTTTTTGAATTCATTTTGGTATGCTGATATCATTTATGTGCTTCTCTATCTTAATACTTCTCCTTCTCTATCAAAGACTAAAGGTAGATTCTTGAAAAAAAAAGTTTTAAATTACTGCATTTTAGATGGAGTGTTATATTGGAAAAATGTTGTTGGCATATTGCTTAAATGTTTGCTTGAGGATGATGCAGGAAAAATCATGCATGAGCTGCATGAGGGAGAATGTGGAGGCCACCTTTATTGGAAAACCACATGCAACAAGATTCTTAGAGTTGGCTACTATTGGCCCACCCTTTTCTCAGATACTCAAAAACTAGTCATGACTTGCCATAAATGTCAAATTTTTGATGGCAAGAGAAAAATCCTACCTTTAACTTTGCATCCCATCAGTGTAAAGGCTCCCTTCCAGCAATGGGGTTTAGAATTTATTGGAGAAATTCACCCAACCTCATCTGCCCAACATAAGTGGATCCTTACTACCACAAATTACTTTACCAAGTGGATAGAAGCCATCCCCTCCAGGAATGCTACTGACTCTTTCATTATCAAGTTCCTTGAAACCAACATACTATCCAAATTTGGTTGTCCTAGGAAAATTATTACAGAAAATTATGCTGCTTTCAAATCCAAAATAATGGTTGATTTCTGCTACAAATATCATATCAAATTAGGCCATTCCACAGCTTACTACCCCTAGGGAAATGATTAGCTGAATCCTCCAACAAAAGTTTGGTCAACATTATCAAAAAACTGTTGGATCAAAATCATAAATCATGGAATAGTAAGCTAGTTCATGCATTATGGGTTGATAGGACAACCACCAAGAAATCAATAAATATGTCCCCCTATCAGCTAGTATATGGTCTAGATGTAGTTTTCCCTACATCTTTGGGAGTTCCAGTCATGAAACTTCTCCAAGAGGTATAAACAGAAGAAAATGATATGCAGAGAAGACTAAATCAAACCATTCATCTACAATAGAAAAGAGAAGAAGTGTACAAAAGGAAACATGCAGTTCAAGAAAACATCAAGAAGATCTTTGACAGAAGAACCAAATCAAATAACTTCCGAGTTGGAGACGTAGTTTTGAGATGGGATTCAAGGAGGGAAGATAAAGGTAAACATGGCATGTTTGAGAATTTATGGAAAGGGCCTTATATCATTCACTCAATTAGGGGTCATAATGCTTTCTTTTTACAAGGGTTGAATGGAGAAGAACTATTTGGAGGTCCTGTCAATGGCAGGATGCTCAAACATTATTTCTGTCAAGAGTCCTAGATTCAGATTTTTCACTCATTATACATAACATAGTATGAGAAAAATAAAAGAAAATACTAAAACAATGAAAGAAAAGTAAAGGAAAAAGAGGGCAAATCAAAAGAGGTACAACTCCATACCCAAAAAACAGTACTGCTGAAAGTGTGCAAGTCTAAATGCCACTGCTGATTCAAAATGATATCTTGTTCAGTCATCTAGACTAATCATGGCTGAACATACTTTAAATTTATGTTGATAAGTTAGTAGAAACAAATATTGTCAAAATTATTCCAGACTTGACTTATCAAGAATGATAGATTAGGGAAATGCAAAGATCCTGGTTCCACATGCTCAAAACAGAACCAAAGAGATAGGTGAGGATATATTCCAAATGACAAATCACAGCCTTATCTTTCTAAATTTACTCTTATGCAAATAATGTTTGTGTGAAGCTTGTTTCAATGCCACAACCATGGTAAATCAGATTGTCTAATCCTGATTTGAACCATGTTTTAAATTTCATGTCAATAGCTAGAGAATCAAGACTGCCAAACAACCTAATCTTGGCAGTCAAGTAGCTTAGGTAGAAAATAAAAGAGTTCAACAGTTTAATATGAATTCTTGGAAGAAATAAGGATAGGATTAGATAGTTTATTTTTGTTTTCAAAAATAAAAATGTCAAGAGTTGCCAATTCAAATGCACTCAGAGAAGAAAAAAAGTTAGGACAAGTAGGATTGGGTAGGTAGAAATGCTGTCAAAGGAAATCACATATTGCAGGTTTTTAAGACTTATCACTTCAAAGTAATATCAACAAGTAAGAAGGAAGAGAAATATGCCCAATGGATAAGGCACTGATCTGCTGAAACTCAGAGATTTCATGAACTGAGGTTCTGGACACCTTGAAAAGAAAATTTCCCTCCCCAAGTGGAGCCACTGTTAGTCATCAGTAATTTTTCTGATATCAAAAGATGACTAAGTTATAAAGCCTAAATTGCTAGAAATAACATTTGAAGGAACATTGTGAGTTCTAGAAATCTCACTTCCTTCATCATCCTAAACCTAACTATTCTTCTAAAAATGCCTATCTTTTACCCTCTCAAAGTTTACCTTGCTGCAAAGAAGACTTCAAAATTCCAGGCCTATTTGCCTCATTTCACCACCTCACTTACACTCCCATTTTTCCCATTTTCCCCTCTAAAAACCCCTCATATTTCCCTCATTCATAATATTTCTTCCAAGAAGGCCTTAAACAATGTAAAAATGTAATGTTCCCAAATTTTAGCCTCAAAGCTAAATGGAA
>CM076575.1:688055736-688197241 GCA_034641835.2 Pinus albicaulis
ACATTAGAGTTAGCAGCAGCCTTAACCAGTGAATAAATGGGTAGAAAAGCCCATAAGTCTCCTAAGGAGGATTAAAAACACTCCAAGTGTGAAAGGGGACACTATTTACAACTTAATAAAACACCTCCATGTGTGAACAGGGATAATATCAAGTTGGTTTAGTTCACTTTGACTAAGTCAACAACGCAGTTGTGGAGGAGGAGGAACCAAAGAAGGAATAACGCAGTTTTGGAGGGAGATGAATCTTTGGATGGGGATGACCTAATTGAGTGGGGCCAAGGGCAAGAAAACTCATGTTTTATTTAAGGAAGAGGATGGCAGAATTATTTTGGATGTTTTAGATTATTATTCTTGTCTGCTCAGACTTTTGCTTCCTCTTGCTGTTTAGCAGAGTAGCAGTTATGTTTAACACCAGGTGTTCTCGAGGGGGAATCCTACCTCTTTCCTTGAGGAGCCTCTTGGGAGAATTTGCATTCATTTTCCACTTCAGGTTTTCAGGCCAAGCTTCAGTCTACTTCATCAGCGCAGTTTTTGCCGAAGATTGTGTAGTGTTGTCGGGTGTAGCAGTGGAAGGGATTGGAATCCCTCTTTCTGAGCTAGTTTCTCTTTGGAGGAAGGTTTCATTCTTGAGAGACTAGTTTGGAGAGGTCCAGAGCTTATTTCAGTCTATGGTATCAGACCACACATTTCCCTAACATTCCCAGCGCTGTCAAGCTATGGAATTCTTTATTTTTTGAGGCAGCTTCAGTGCATGGTCTAGTGGCTCCGTTGCAGTGTTTCCTTGTGATTGAGAGGTTCATCCTTTCATGGGAGGAAGTACTCGAGGGATCTACATCAGATCATATATCTTTCCATCCTTGTACACTCTTATTCTTCAATGTTTCTATGGTGATTCAGTAAATTTCTAGATATCACATTTGTATGTAGTGTGTTTGACAAGAAACCCTTTCCGGGTTCTCTTGTAATTGTAATGAGGAGACTAGATCTTTGTTTATGAGCATGATTGTATAATATATGAGTAGATATAGTTGTCTTCTTAATTTCTGAGTGGAAAACCTCTTATGACTGCGCAGTCCCTTTTGTGCATTATTCCTGAGTAGCAGTGTCTGGGGTTTTTGGTCATTTTCAGCTACATTAGTGTGGGAGGTCTGTTTACCTCACCTAGTTTCATTTCTTTATGATCTCCTCTTGGAATTAGATGATATATGGATGTATATAATGGATCCAAGTGATGGTTTTCATTTTTATGGCTTACATTTCTGAAAATGCATTTTTCTGTGAATGCATTGCTGAGTAGTCCAAAATTGGAATATCTTAAGATATTCCCAATATTGCTTATTCTCCCTATTTTGGGATATTAAAGTGGTATAAAAGCTGAAATCTTGGCTCAGCCTGTGGATCTTAGACCATTATTCTTCAGGGGAAGGAGAGATGGACATAAATCAGAAGGCTTAAGTATGTGAAGGGAGAAAGGGAGACAGGCTTACAAAGCTTCTTCCAAAATCTATGCAAAGCTTTCAAGGAGAGCTGAAGAGGATGAGAATGGAGATGGGATCTCCAAAGGAAGTTGGATCTAGAGCAGAATCTAGATTTGTACATGGTGAGTGTGAGCATGCAGCTACACACCATGATGCACAACACAGACAAATGCCCAGATCTATCTTGAGATGAATGAGAGGAGGAAGAAAGCCTAAGAGGAGAAATCTTAGTGATTTATTGCAGGAATATGAATCTCAAACTGAAAGGTTTAGAGATCATACTGATTTTTCGAAGTTTTGCAAGATCCAAGTGGAGAAGAGCAAGCAGCAGGATGCTGATATATTTCTTCTACCTACTTTTGGAGGCTCACCCACATGTTTAGCTAGAGCTTGGGTGAGGGAGCTAGACTCCTACTTTCAGCAGCACCACATTTATGAAGATGAGGCCATCAGAGTTGCAGTGCTACATTTCAGATGTAAGGCCCATGCATGGTGGATTTTTGAATCTTGTTCTTTAAAAAATGCAAACACTTCCTCTTATGCAAGATTCATTGAAACATTGGTGGGAAGGTTTGGTGAAAAACTTCCTAAGACACATGAGCAAGGAAAAATTGAGAGAAAAAAGCCCTTGCATGTGATGGGGGGAACTCCACTTCTGAAAACCATGGGAGAAGCTAAAATCTTGCATTACACATTTCTAGAGGCAAGACCTCTAGTTCATTTTTCTAAACAAGAGGGCATGGGGATCTCCTTTTCACAGGAGGATCCAATTGTTGAGATGTTGCCCACACACATTGATGGAGTTGAGGTCAACAACGCTGTCACATCTAGAGCACATCCAGTAACTCATGCAGAGGGAGGAGGAGCACATGCTCCAACAGGAGGGATTCTTGTATCCTTGCAAGAAGTTCCCCAGGATCTCATACATGGAGGTCCAATCACAATCAGTGAGCAGCATGATTGTGCGGCATTGCAGCTGGAAGGAGGAGGTAGGGAGGAAGAGCAGCATCACTTGATGTGAGGCACACACCCTTCTCTATTTCAGAAAGCTAATGCAAGGAAGAGGTAGACTGATTTGAGCTATAAGGGCAGGGGCAAAGTTGTCCAATCTTATGTACAGTCTACCCTTGACATTGATGTCTCATTACATGGAGGCATTCCACCTGAGAGGCCACCTGATCCGGAGTTGATGGAAAACATCTTGTCTTTGGATTCACCACCCTTGGACTTTGGAGAGGTGAAGAGTTTGGAGGAGAAATTTGGCATGGGGGATGTCAAAGTAGCAGGTAGTAGCATGAAGAGAGCTTCACATGCCAGATCACCAGCGCTGTCTCTTAGGAGGATTGATCCTTATTGGAGATCTTAGCTCTTAGTAGAGTACTCCAAGGATCTTGGTGCATGCATGATTCTCGATGACCCGAATAGAGATGATGAGTATATGGTGGAGGATGTGGTCATCTACTCACATGGCAGAGTCTTCTTGACTAGAGCTTCTAGTCTCAAGGAGAAATTGCTACTTGCAGCACATGAGGTCTTCCTTTCCATGCACTTTGATGCATATTTCCATTTGATGGAGGAGTTCACTTGGGAGGGCATCCAACATGACATATTTCATCATATGGAGAGATGCATAGCCCAGATGATGACAGACAGGAGGTCACAACCACTTCCCTACTCATTAGAGGTGAGGGGAAGATTCCAGTTGAGCCATTTCATCTCAAGATCTCAAGTACATGATGGAGGAGGTATAATTTCACATTTTGTATTGTACTTCTTTTCCTTGTTTGAGCAGCATGGTGTATCAAGAAGAATTATCTCTTCTTGCACATTGAATGATGATGTACTTGCAACTACTTGTAGCATTGATTTTGGCTATCTTTTTGATGGTTTGTGGGGGAAGCCACATGATTCTTGGTGTACACCATTGACACCATATTGTAACTTCATGTTTTCATCTTATGAGATGACTGTGGCAGCAAACAAGTGGCTGGTGAAGCACTTGTTATTTCTTATTTTGATGCAGGAAAAGGATGCACTATGCTGGTTCCATGAGTGGAACTATGATTCACTCTCCGGTTGTCACTTGGCAACTTGTTCTCATTGTACTTTGATTCCATATATTGCTGATATGTTTATGTTCATGGGAAGATTTGTTTGGAGAGTGAGATTGAGATTGAAGATTCCCATTGGGAGCATGATTCTTCCCACTTTACATGTTGTGCATTTCAGGAGGAACCATGGGCAAACCATGATTTCCACATCACACTTTTTCTCTTCTTGTGGGAGGAATCACTTGAAGAACTTAAGGAGGCACTTCATGGCTGAATTGTTTGATGGGGGAACTTGGGCCATTCTTGGAGGCCATGTCATTTCAGCCCAGGGACAAAGGTAGCCCCATGTTTACCATAAATGGAGAGAGAAACCATTTGGATGGCAAGATCCAATCTCTCCATGCAACCCCAACACATTGTATAAAACTGGGGTTGATGATTCTTTTGATGAGCTACCTAGGATGGCTCATTTCATTTGGATGATAGCATGGGTGATGGAGGTACTCATTCACCATGTTGGTCATCACTCCTACTTTGTGGAGGCCATAGGACCGCAGCAGGTTTCCATTCACACTTTCCACCTTTGACTGATGTAGACCATTCGGTTTTGCACACTTGGGAGGGAACATTGGATGACAATTTTATTTCAGATTATCTTGATGCAGTGGTGGAGGATATTTATGGGAGGCCACAATAGGAGGAGGAGAGAAATTTTTCTCTCCCTATACATTTGCTTGATGAAAAGCAAAGATTTTGGAGGGGGGGACTGTAATGTTCCCAAATTTTAGCCTCAAAGCTAAATGGAACATTAGAGTTAGCAGCAACCCTAACCAGTGAATAAATGGGTAGAAAAGCCCATAAGTCTCCTAAGGAGGAATAAAAAAACTCCAAGTGTGAAAGGGGACACTCTTTACAGCTTAATAAAACACCTCCATGTGTGAACATGGATAATATCTAGTTGGTTCAATTCAATTTGACTAAGTCAACAACGCAGTTGTGGAGGAGGAGGAATCAAAGAAGGAATAACGCAGTTTTGGAGGGAGATGAATATTTGGATGGAGATGACCTAATTTAGTGGGGACATGGGCAAGAAAACTCATGTTTTATTTAAGGAAGAGGATGGTAGCATTATTCTAGATGTTTTAGATTATTATTCTTGTCTGCTCAGACTTTTGCTTCCTCTTGTTGTTTAGTAGAGTAGCAGTGATGTTTAGCACCGGGTGTTCCCGAGCGGGAATCCCACCTCTCTCCTTGAGGAGCCTCTTGGGAGAGTTTGCATTCATTTTCCACATCAGGTTTTCAGGCCAAGCTTTAGTCTACTTCATCAGCGCAGTTTTTGCCGGAGATTGTGCAGTGTTGCAAGGTGCAACAGTGGAAGGGATTGGAATCCCTCTTTCTGAGCTAGTTTCTCTTTGGAGGAAGGTTTCCTTCACTTGAGAGACCTATTTGGAGAGGTATAGAGCTTATTTCAAATCTGTGATAGCAGACCACACATTTCCCTAACATTCCCAGCACTGTCAAGCTAGGGAATGCGTTACTTTTGGAGGCAGCTTCAGTGCATGGTCTAGTGGCTCCGTTGCAGTGTTTCCTTGTGATTGAGAGGTTCATCCTTTCATGGGAGGAAGTATTCAAGGGATCTACATTAGATCAGATATATTTCCAGCCTTGTACACTCTTATGATTTAGTGTTGCAGTGGTGATTCAGTAAATTTCTGAATATCACATTTGTATGTAGGGTGTTTGACAAGAAACCCTTTTCAGGTTCTCTTGTAATTGTAATGAGGAGACTAGATCTATGTTTATGAGCATGATTGTCTAATATATGAGTAGATCTAGTTGTATTTTTAATTTCTAAGTGGAAACCCTCTTATGAATGCGCAGTCCCTTTTGTGCATTATTGCTGAGTAGCAGTGTCTGGGGTTTTTGGTCATTTTCAGCTACACTAGTGTGGAAGGTCTGTTTACCTCACCTAGTTTCATTTATTTCTGATCTCCTCTTGGAATTAGATGATAGATGGATGTATATAATGGATAAAAGTGATGGTTTTCATTTCTATGGCTTACATTTCTGAAAATGCATTTTTATGTGAATGCATTGCTGAGTAGTCCAAAATTGGAATATCTTAAGATATTCCCAATATTGCTTATTCTCCCTATTTTGGGCTATTACAAAAAAATTCATTTTTTACATTGTTTTAGCCTAACTTCTAACCCTATCGGGCCTCTTAAAAACCTTGCAAAACTCTGTTTTTGTGTTAAAAACCCACTTTTGTGAGATAGGCCTTTAAGCCCATTTTCTGGCTTAAACCCAGCCCCCTCACCCATATGAATCTAAAATGTGACCTACCTATTTTCCCTTAAGCCCCTGTCCATTTCATCCCTCGATCTTCTTTGCCCCCATAGGACCTTTCCCTCCGTTATATCCTAAGCTCCTTCCCTAGCCTAAACTTCGCTTTCACCCATTCTATTTTTACATACCCCCGCTAAAACCTTATAAACCCACCCAAACCTTTGAAAAATTATTACAGAGGGGCCCCACCTTCCACTATCCTTTACCGACCAACCATAGCCTGACACCTGTCCTGGGCTCCACTCTTTAGATCTGCGCCCCGGTCCCCCGACCTTTCCGCACCGTCGATCTCACCCCTTGAGATCTGACGGTCCATATCAAGTATCGCGTGGATTCTTGCGTCGAGCTTTAACACTCCAATCCCACGCGAAAAAAGTGGTATTAGCTCAGACACGCGTCCAACGCTGAGTGGAATCGCGCGACCTCTGCTCAAAACCACTTACCGCTCTTAACCGACGCGATAAACCGCTGTGGTTTTCCCAAAACCTCCTTTCTCCCCTTCGCGCTAAAATTTGAATTCCTTCACCTCCCCGCCATGTTCCACCTCTGGAACCCTTCCCTCTGCACATTCTCCTTCTCTGTAGATTGCCACTGACAGCTCCAAAACCCCAACAAAAGCAGTTTCACCAATCCCACAAATTTTACAAACTAATATTGGTTTGTGTGTTGCAGGCTTTAATGGCAGAAATAGGCCAGATGCCCTCCCACTGATGTTTGTTGAATGAAACCCCTTAGTGACGACTCAGGGGTCTTAAAGACAAATTATGAAGATCAAAGAGCCTTTTCTCAGGGTTTGATTGGTGATGAATCATGATTGTCGATCAATCGAAGACCCTCCAACGCATAAAGAAACCCTCCCTGCACACAGATAAGTAAGCAAAAGAAAGAACAATGAAGAAATGAAGAACAAAAAGATTAAAGGGGCTAAAACTGAGATCAAAGGATAAATTAAAGGATTAGCCCTTAAGACAATGATTAAAGAATAAACGCCGAGGTTTAAAGATAAAGGATAAATGAATAAAACAGTCATAAAGCATAACAGAGGATAAAGGCAGTAAGGCAGATTATCAAAACAAAATCATGGTTCGAAGGCCTAAAAGACAGGTTTATGATTAAAACAAAGACAAATAACCCAAAGATAGCCTCGAATTACTCAACAAGGAAGCCTTTACTCCTCCAAAAGATCAAACTGCCACCTATAGCATGTTTCCTTTCCATAAAGGCAGTTGGGCAGTTATTACACTCATAAGATATTTTTATCTGTCAAGGTAGTTATTGTAAGCCTTAAAAGTCAAAATTTTTACCTCTTCTTCTTTAGAAGTTAAGACAGATTTATTAAAACAGAGAAGTAGCTGCAGATATTCCTACCTTATGCCTTGCATGGTTTTCAAGGTTAGGAATGCATTTACTCTGTAATTAATGATACTCGAACCCTATCTTGAACTCACCTCCTCATTTGCAGCATAAATACTGCATCTGAACTCATTGTATTGTTGGCATTTGATGACTCTTTGAAGTAATACATAGTCTCTTAGAAGTTAAAAGAAAATTGATGTCTTGGATCTTGTGGATGCCCTGATTGGTTTGTTGATGGAGGAGGCTAGATCACTGGATTGCTGAGCTTGGCTGTTGGTGAAGTAATTCTATCTGTTATTGTTATTTCTTGTTTTCATTATGTGTTCATCTTTCTTTGTTACAATAGAGTACAATTTTTAGGCTAAGAAATGTCTCTTGAAAGCACCTTAGTTCTGTTTACTCTTCGCTGTCTTAATGTTTTCTTCTGCAAGGTCTGATTGGAGGATTCTTAATTTCCCTTCAGTTCCATCTAGCTTGTTATTTTAGAAATAATTCAATAGAGTATAACCAAGGAGTTTCCCTTTTGGTAATTCCATGTTCCTTTGAGTACGACTTGAGAGGTTGTTCCAAGGAATGATTTCAATAGAGTGAAACCAGGAAATTCAATGGTAAGTCCATGCTCCTTTGAGTACAACTTGAAAATTATTTTTGAAACTTCTTTAAAGTATGCTTAGTAGAGTCTAAACTAGGGAATTCTATGGCACGCCCTGTCCTCTGGACTTCCCCAAAAGGTTGCTTTAAAGATCCCTAGAGAGTTAGTCAAAAGCATATTAGATTATTTCTGTTTTATCTTAGACTACTCTTACTGTTATCTTGTATTTTTTCTTCATCTGAAAGTAGTCATTGATTGCTGGATTGTTGTCTGAAAGGTTTGCTTATTAAAAGTCTGTCGAAAGAAGTCTATGGTTTGCCATGTCCTTTGGCTTGCTTCAAAAAAGATACCTTGAAAGATGTTTCTTGTTTAAAGTAGATGATAAAGAAATCTTAGTTTCCCTTTCTCCTACTTTTCATTCTTATCCTTAGTGTTCATCTCATTATTCCAAAAACTTTGAAGATCCACTGGCCAAGTTAGATTTTCCCTATGATACTCCCCGATCCTTTTATAAACTTACCATGTCTTCCCTTTGAATCCATTGCCCAATGACTTAGATATTTCCCATTCTATCTATGCTTTTTGATCATTATGTCCAACCAAAACAATCAGACAAACCTTGCACTTAATAAATAGCCTAAAATCAACCCTTGAAGAGCAAACAAGCACATATCCTTTGCAAATAACCTGAGAGATCCCTCTCTGAGTCTAGGAAGGCTAGGTCCTAGAACTCTAAATATTGGTTCCATGTTGCCTTGTCATTTGGTATGCCAATCTGCCAAATCATAGGACCAAAACAGTGCTAACTGTACCAATTACACCATCCACAGAATGAGAACTAGAAGGAGTTGTAGTAAGTTGACCTGGGTGTGGTAAATCATGAATTGTTTCATACAGAGTACCAGACTGTGTGTAAACAAGGTCCAGGTACTGAGCTTGAGATATGACTTATTCTTCTGTTACAACGCCTCCTTTAGCTATGTTATCACCAAATTGATATTGATTGGCTGCTCATCAATCAACTCAATGTAACTCTTTCAAACCACTTTTAACTGAAGATTAGGCTCTTCAGTTTGAGAGGGATCTCTCAATGGGGTTTTATGATTTTGAATAAGGATATTATTAGATGGGTAACTCTATAGAAATTAGAACTTGTTTTGTATGATTGCAGCTTGAAAAATGTAGGCTTGCTACCATTGGGCTTATGGAGTCAACAATGAGTAGTTTTAGTGACAATGGTTCTTCACATGGAAACTGAGGCAGATAGAGGTTTTTAACAGAGGAAACTTACACATAAAACATAGGAAAACACAGTCATTTCACCACTAAGGGAAGTCAGAGCATAATATTATGAATTTGGAGTAATTAGAGATGAAATCTACTGCAAGTGATAAAACATGAAGATATAGATCAAGAAGACATCAAAAATTTCATGAGAATCTCAGGTCTGGAAGTAGAATGTCACTTTGTATTACTGATATTGGTCAAAAACATACAAGAAAAAATTCTTTGCAAATATTCTCCAACCCTTTTCTTCTTCAATGTTTTGTCTATAAATAAACATTATTTACAATATGGATGATCTGCCCAGTGGCTAGATCCTCAAATTCTACTATGACACCTTTCATAACTGAAATCAATAACTTAAAACAAAAAATGGACAACTACCTTTGAATAAACAAACTCCTAATAGGAATCTCTACCTCCTTTTTATTACATTCCTCTATCCTATCTGTGAAACAGTTACATGATGGTTACATAAAGAATATCACATGCTCGAAGGACACATGACCAAGTTCACCACCACTTTACATATTTATAGCACCCCTAGATTTGCGGACCATAACCCTACTTTTCAGGAATGGATGACCTTTATCTTCAACGTTGTTTTGACTAATGACCTGGCTGCATGGCACTCCCTTTGAGTCATAAATATCTAATAATAAGATCCACTGACATGCTGGAGGTCTCCATCTGGAAAAAAATTCTTTTAAGTTGCTCGAAATCTTTCAACAATTGCTCGTTACGAAAACAGGACAGTTTCGTAGCGAGTTTTAGTAGCGTGAGAAAAGTGGCTTTTCCATCCATCTTCTTTAGTTCTTTGCTATTCCATAATATTAATCATGTCATGACACCTTACCACCATGGATCCCTCTCCTTAAAACATGCCAAAACTGAATTTGAATGCAAAAATCACCTACAGCTTTTTTCGTAGTGTATTTATGGCTTCAAACCCGGGGTATGCTACGAAAATGTGCAAAAAACCGGAAATTTCTCCTTTCAAGAACATCTTCAAAAAATGTCCTCCAGCTGCAAAATTGGGGTTCTCTTCATGTTATGAACCTCCAAAAACATTTTTCATCTTACCTTATTACTCTTGTGGTGTTTCCTCCTCGTTTACTATCAATTGACTAATGGGCTCTTCTACCACTATCATCTTCAAACCTTTCTTTTCCAACTCCACATGAATTAGATACAATTGCTGCTCTAGATCTTTCACTTTGTCCTTTAATGTCCTATTCTTATATTGCAAGTGTAGGTTTATATTTTTTATATGTTTGACCTCTCCCCTTAGCGGCTGAGTCCACTTTATCAACTTTTTTGTATTGTCCAAGGTCCTTGAAACACTGGTGACTTGGTCTTTCTAGATTTTTCTCATTTTCTCAAACTGAAATTTCTCAACTCTGTGTTTCTTTACCTCTTGCTTCAACACTAATATCTCCTCACCTGCCACATTCAACTGCTCTTTAAGGGTTTCAATTTTTGACTTTTCACTAATTTTCTCTTTATCGTTCCTTTGTTTGATAACCAACTCTTCTTTTTTAGGTGAAGAGAGATCTATAATATTTGGTGGCCTAGTAGTTTCACTGACCTACTCAATCTCTTTACTGCTTTCCATGACCTTTCTTCCATGCCTGGTCATTGGCTTTCTAGGTTGAAACATGAAACCAACATCATCACCTACAAACTCTAATTTTTTAATTGTCTTACCTTTATTTAGCTTTCTTCTTCCATATTCAACATCTTCAGCTTGGACAATGGGAGTTTCTTCAATGTCAATTGCATGCAATATGTCCTCTAAGTTTCCTTTAGCCACTATTTGGCTCCTAGTAACTCTCTTGCTCCTTTGTCTGCTAAATTTTGGCTTCTGTTTTGCAGGTGATGTTTTAGGTGTGTCAGTGTTCTGCAAGGGCTTTGTCTCCATGCTCACTGGTTCTGGTGGGGATGATCTATTCCCTTCCTCAAATTCCTCTGCCACTGTTGGTGATGAAATATTTCTAGGTTTGGAGGCTCTCTTGAGTGACAACATCAATTTCAAAACCACTCATGAACAGAAAGGAAGTCCAATCTCTGTCTAGTCTCTTCAACTCCTCTAACACCAACAACTTAATCAAACCACGGTGAAAGAGAGAAGTTTCATTGCCTTATTTTTTAATTTGAAGCTTGTCTGACATTTTACCTAGACTTCTGTATAAATAAAAGGGCAAGTCAAGTGACCTCTTACCCACAAAATGCAAAAGAAGCCTAAGGTGGTAGAAGTAGACCATGTGAAACCTTCCTTCACAGGTAAAATACTTCTGAATGATCATCAACAACTTTGAATAGTTGTCCTTCATGAAACTCCTAGGGATAGAATTTGTCAGAACAATTTCACTATGCTCTGGTTTGATGAACTCTTTGCAATCCTGCATTGTGAACTTGATGCCTTTAAACCACTGTTCCCCTCCTCTAGGGATTCTTGTTGTCGTTGAAATGTTGTCTGGTTTCACTGTAAGGTTCAACATTCCCACTTTTGAAGCTGTTCCAGTTAAACTGTTAGCAAAATCCTTGGAAACTTGTAGATGAAAACCCTGCAACCTTTGACATAATTGCAAGCAACATGTTCTTTTGAAAATCTCCATGGCAGTTGGGTCTTCATTGAGAAAATTCATGTCCATGGGCTCATACCTGTGGCAGTGACCACCTTTGTTTGTTTTCTTCCTTGCATCCATGGGTGGCTTTATATTTTCTCAGCCTCGCTTGCTTGATGACACCTACAACCTTTAAATCTGCTAACAACCTGCTTGGCTCGATGAAGCAACTCTCCAGAAATCCAATTACGTGCAAAGATAAAGCGGAGTATGCCACAAAATACTAATTGGATAAGGTTTTATGGTTGAAATAACAACTCATGCATTAATCATGACACATGTATGCTAAAAAGGGTAATGATGACCTTAGACATGGCTTTGTACGTTTGAATTAACCATAACAGACTTGAATGATCTCCACCCTAACTCCTCCAATCATGAACTGAAATTTCATATCGTATTTGATAATACAGGTAAGAAAACAAGTTTTTGTAGCGTAGCTAGTTTATTCTCTGACAGTTTCGCTACGAAAATATTAGGTAGTTTCGTAGCGAAAACTGTTGTTTTGCTGTATAAAATGCTATGAAAAGATGAAAAACTGGCTTAAACACCCTTTTTGAATTTAAATGCATAGGGAATGAAAACTAACACCATATGATGACTGATGGGACATGACATGACCTAAATGGAGGTGACCTTGAACTTTAGGATAGGTAAAACATGTAAAAAATGAAATTTTCCTATACCAACTTGAAAAGGCTTAAGGAGACCTTATCCTTTTGATGAGTGAAATGTATGACCATGTCAAGTAATGTTTCACAAAATTATGAGTGATAACAAGCTATATCCTCAGTATATTTAGAAGCAATTATTTAATAAACCATTCTACCAGAATTTGATCTAGAATTAAAAATTTCACTAAACGTCGTCTACGTCGCCATTCATGTATGTGATCTAAAATGTATGTAGACGTACTCTGCTTTAATGAAGTTAAAAGTTCTACTTTAATGAAGGTTGTTGCTAAAGTGTTGAAATTGTTTAAAGAGCCACATGGTAACTCAATGTACCACTTTATAGCTAAGTCGATCAATGTTCTCTGAAAAAAGTCACAAACGGATGGAATCATTGATTAAGGAGTTGGATGCGCACCATATATGATAAGTCATCACATGATTCAAGGGGTATTCTCTTGATTTTCCTTCAAACTTTGGAATATCAT
Organism: Pinus albicaulis; assembly: GCA_034641835.2. Classification (NCBI taxonomy): domain Eukaryota; kingdom Viridiplantae; phylum Streptophyta; class Pinopsida; order Pinales; family Pinaceae; genus Pinus; species Pinus albicaulis. The sequence continues at coordinate 688,068,633 of CM076575.1, forward strand.
TGGGCCAAAATAGAAGATAATAAATCAGATCATTCGTCAGCCGAGACAAGTCTGGTAAGTCTAAAGTTGCAATGAATGGTAACCGATGGTTAGGGTCTTGCTGTGCAAACTGATAACCTTGAGGAACAAGACCAATACCTAGAGGAGGATATATAGGATAACCCAAGATAGCCTGAGGAGATGGGATTGGAATACCTCTAGGGTATCCAGGGTTAGCCATACCGAACTGAGGTTGAGGTGGTATTTGATATGTATAACCAGGGTATGGTTGACTCTGGTAAATTGGATTTTGTCCCATTTGTCCATATTGAAATTGCCCTTGAAATGGTTGACTCTGAACAAAATGACTTTGAAAGGTTTGACTCTTAAAAGGTAGACTTGTTTGAACCGTAGTTGCACCAGGTTTTCCTAGAGAAGTTTGAGGGGTAGACTAAACTGTAGGTCCAGTTTGATGAGCAATAATATGAGGGATTTCTTGTGTAATAGTTGGTGTTTTCATTTGAAGGGTTGTAACAACAAGTGTTTGAGAAACTCTAGGAATAGGTGTACTTGGTTTTTGAACGGAAATTTGTGCATCAGATTGGATAGGAGTACTTGGAGTACTCGGACCAGCTTGTTGACTACTAGGCACAAATACCTGAGGGGTAATTTGAAGTGTACTCTGAACATGATGTTGGACTTGGGTAAAACCAAATTTTCCAGCTGACTGAGCATGTTGATTATAAGGTACTTGTAAATTAGGCTGCAAATATTGTAGATTCAACAACGGTTTCCACACAGTATTAACGCCTGGGTAAGGAGCTCCCATCAAAGGTTGCGATGCATAAGGTTGACCATAACTAGTTTGAGGCATTGGAACATAAGTTTGATAATTACCGGGAAAATTTGATCTTACAACCGAGGGATAAGTTCCTGTAAAAGGTTTCATTATGGGAATTTTGAGGTCTAAAATAGGCCTCCTAAGGAAATTATAAAATAATAGTGGAAATAATAAAATAAGATTTGATTACATCATCAAATTTTAGAGGGAAAAATGAAAAAACTACTTTTTCAACTTGTATTTTCAACTTATCTCCCAAATTTTTTACTCAAATTTCGAGCGGGAGTACTCGTTGGATGCAAAATTCAATTCCTCATCCAAGGAGTACCCATGTTGCATACTTTTGATGGACCCTGCTATACGAAAAATGAGAAATACATGAAAAACGCGATTGTAATCACGTTTTTTCATGTATTTCTCATTTTTCGCATAACAAGGTCCATCAAAAGTTATGAAAAATGGGTACTCCTTAGATGAAGAATTAAATTTTTCATCCAACGAGTACTCCCACTGGAAATTTGAGCAAAAACTCTCGGAGATAAGTTGAAAATATGAGTTGAAAAAATAGTTTTATTATTTTATTATTTTTTAATCTTTTTACCCTTTTACTTAAAAAAATGGTGAATCATCCCCCATGGTTGACATCATCATCTTGAATCCTATTGGTTCTTATAATTTGTTTTTTGGTTGTACATTTTTCTTAGGAGGCCTATTTTAGACCTCAAAATTCCCCTAATGTCCTCCTTGAAAGGATAACTATTGTTGATAAAATTGTTGGCTTGAAGAGGTAACTTCTCTTGAAGAGGTTGTTGCCCTTGGAGAGGTTGCTGCCCTTGGAGAGGCTACTGCCCTTGAAGAGGCTATTTCCCTTGGATAAACTGCTACGCTGCCCCCTAGACGCTATATAGCGACCTTGAGAGCTAGCTCGAGGAATATTTACAAGAAACATATAGACATGTTTCATTGTCAAAGATTCGGTGGTCGATTCATAGAGACTAGTTGATTGTGTAAAAGTTTCAGAAGATGGAGATGATCCTGAGAAAGTGCTAGAGAGTGACTGGTACCCAGCAGGAACTGATGGACCACCATACAAAAATGTTTTTGGTGATGAAGAAAACATAGATGACTCAGTAGAAATGCTTGATGAAGCCATGTAACTACCTCTATGTATAGAGTAAAAAGTCATGCGGCGTGGTGAATAATTGTAACCAGATTTATGCAGAATGTTGGTAATTTGATGATATGAAGGATCCGGTCTAAAAGGAATGTAAGGGTAAATTTGTTCACTAAACCTTAGATCTAAATATTCTTGACGCGAAGGAATTGTGATCTCTTCTTCCGTGTCAAAAATCTCTTCGATGCTAATTAGGCCAGGAGGAAGATTCTTAGTAATAAGAAGTTTCACTCCAGGTGAACGAGGATGACCAAGAGTCCGGGTTATGAAATCCGAAGGTGACTCAAATGAAGTAGATTCAGATTCCGGTTCAGTGAATTGAGTATCTGGAAATTCACTAGTAACAGATTCAACTGTAATTAAGTCAGAAATTTCTGGTTGTTCTTGATCTTTTTCAATTACCTGAGGTTGATTAACTTTGAAATCGGGATGTATTACAATGGATGTTTCTCCTTGTTTTGTAGACCCAGTTCTTGATTGTTGAAATCTTTCAGTTTTAATTTTTTCCAATTGTCTGGGTGTATATTTAGGGGGTTTCCCATGCATTCTACGTGAATGTCTTGGCAATTCAGCCACGATTAATCTTTTAACACACGAAATCAAAAAATTTCAAAAGAATACACCTAAGGTCGCTAAGAAAAAATAAAGCAAATTAACATGCACCTACAAAATCTAAGAGACAAACCACACACAAACAATATGTTCCCACAATAAAAGCACTAGTTGGTGATGAAATGCAACATCGCTGAAATTAATGTGGAAAACTGGCAGTTGGAACAGTTACCCTGACAACTTGCTTAATGAAATAGTTTGGCGCAAGTACCTCCACTATGCCATCTCGAAGTGAAGTGTACCCTTAGGAAAGTACAAGTGAGTCTAGTCAACGTCTGCTCCAGGTATAGTGGGACCTTCCCTCCACCGTCACCTTGGGAAAAATCCTAAAGATTATGGCCACTAAGGTCACCAACTGAGACAATTACACTTGGGGGAACAATCTACAATCCGATCTACACGCAAGGGTAGAGTATCAAGCTCAATCCCCTTGAAAGCTCCTCAATATGGTAAATATGAGGTTTTCTAACAAGTGACCCCAAGCTCCTGGATAATGGTTAATCCGAGGTTTACCGTTTGTATTACATGCACGTCTTCTATCTTCTTGAATGAAATAGGTATGTTTACCTCACTGGATCCGACATGACCTCATGCTTGACTCTTTTAAGAAGATCTTCCAAGAGTACAAATGCAACAATTGGATTTCCCTACCACAAGATGCTACTTGTTTGTTTTAATTACTTTGGAATGTTTATTACAACCTATTCCAAAACACTAACCTAAGTTAAATTGGTGGAATGAGCCCTAAAAAATGTACAAAATGTCTAGATTGATTTTCTTAAGTGTTGTATTGATTTGGCTGTTATTTAACGGAATATAAAATAATTTTGGACAGATCTATTGGCCAGCCTAGTAGAGATCTATTTGTAACGGGGCAGAAGGCAGCTTCTTTTGGGTTGCAGTCCGCATAATTTCTGGACAATGGGTGATAATTTTTTTCGGCCCAACCCAAAAGACTTCTTTATTCTATTGTTTGTTCCAGAACACATTCCATGAAATATGTGTATTCTATAAAATAGTGGGGTAGATTTAAGCAAACGTTGGTCCAGATGTAGATCTAATATGCATAGCCAATAGATTGCATGTTTGTATTTGACAAATACTCTTCAAATATATTCTTTGCTTGATTTGGAATTATTCATTCTGCTAATGGATAAAGCCGTTTCGAAATAGGTTCAACTTTTCCTCTTTTCGATGATTTAGTGCTCGGAACAAGCAAACGAAAAGTATCTGTAGGTAAGGGTTCCCAGGGTAGTCGAAAGCTTTTGTGTTCCAATTCCTGCCGATGCTCAGAGATATGGTACCCATACCCAAATTGATCATTCAAAAATCCCTCTTTACAGTCTTGAATCAAAATGGGATATATTATCCCAACGATAGATCTATAATTCCAGAGTTGAAGTAGATCCAAATGTTGTAAAGGGTATCTCGAAAGTAGATTCGAATTGAGGTTCAGAAGATTGATGTAATAACTTTTGATCATAGTTTCTAGTATGAATACTAGATCCAATATGATGATCCCTATGATTTATAGGGAAATATTTTCTTCTTTCCTTATTGGAGTTCGGGCCTCATATATCCATCGAACTAACTTTTCTTTCACGAAGTTTCTTCCAATCCAATTTTTAGAGATCCCAGAATCAGTCGTTCTTTTATTTCATTTTCTCATTTAGAAAATGAAATAAAAATTATTATGAAAATGACATATCATGATTGGACCATATTCAGGGTGATCTAGGTGGATCAAAATGATCCAAATATCTTTGTCCCATTGACAAAATACAGATCGGTTCCAAATAGAATTGAGATTACAATTCTTGATTCGTTTTATATTCATAATATACCGTTATTAGCCTTCTTTGTTGGGCATATATTAGAATATATACCGGTGGAAGATTCAGCAGCTACTGCTGCACCCGCTTCCTCGGGTGGCACCCCAGGTTGAGGAGTTACTCGGAATGCTGCCAAGATATCCGTATCTTTGGTCTGATATTCAGGAGTATAATAAGTTAATCTGTAATCTTTAACACCAGCTTTGAACCCGACAATAGCTTTAGTCTATGTTTTTGGTGACATAAGTCCTTGCTTTATTAATATTGATTTCTCGCAAGGACGAGGTCTGCTCGACATGGATCGAACGCAAACAATAGATTTTGACAAAAATCTACTACAAAAAGTCATCCGTTATTGGGCAATAATATTTGCTAGATACACTCTCATTGTATAATGTTCTTTATGTATGACGCAACCCAATCTTTGCTCTTGAAGTTCTTCCTCTGTGGATTGACCCGAGGGTTTGAGCCTTGGAATTTGACGGCGAACTTGAAAAGCTACCTACAAATGCTTTACGCCCAATCATTCCGGATAACGCTTGCATCCTCTGTCTTACCGCGACTGCTGGCATAGAGTTAGCCGATGCTTATTCCTCAGATACCGTCATTTTTCTTCTCAGAGAAAAGAAGTTCATGACCCGTGGGCCTTCTGCCTTCACGCGGTATTGCTCCGTCAGGCTTTCGCCCATTGCAGAAAATTCCCCACTATGATTGAATTAGGAGAAGTAGTAGGTATTATTGCGAGCCAATCCATTGGGGAACTAGGAACTCAACTAACACTAAGGACTTTTCATACCGGGGGGGTATTTACTTGTGATATTGCAGAACATATACGAGCCCCTTTCAATGGAAAGATTGAATTCAATGAGAATTTGGTTTACCCCACACGTACACGTAATGGACATCCTGCTTATCTATGTCATAATAACTTATCCATTACTATTGATGGTCAGAATCAAGTACAGAACTTAACCATTCCACCACAAAGTTTTCTTTTGGTTTAGAATGATCAATATGTGGAATCAGAACAAATTATTGCCGAGGTTCATGCTAGAACATCTTCCTTCAAGGAAAAAGTTCGCAAAAATATATTTCTGACTTAGAAGGAGAAATGCACTAGAGTAACAATGTGTGTCATGCACGTGAATATGTACACGGTAATGTTCATTCTATACTCAGGACGGGTTATCTATGGATATTATCTGGAGGTATATAATTGGAAGTTCTATTCTATCTGAACGATTCATTTGTAGATAATATCCACATTCTTTACAAACACTTTGATTCTCTCTCAAAAATCTGATATAGAGCAAGCTCTCGCAATTATTGTTTGGAATCTAGTTGTTCCGATTCTTCCCATCGTAAGTGAAAATTGACAGATATTCTTTGTTCGATAATGCATGTGACTATTTCCCATTCTCTTTCAGAGCAGCGGGATCTAAACCCATGACCTCCATCACCCCAAGATGGCACGCTACCGAGCTGCGCCATGCTCCATTATAACTATCAACCAACAATAAAATTGATTCAAATTTTCATGTTAATGCCCTAACTTATATTTTATTTTGACTCCGAATCAAAATTGACAACAATTGATTTGGATGACTCGTAGAATATACGACACCACCCTCCAGGACCCTGGAGAACAGTGATGCAAAATCATTTTCTTTGGGTACTCCCAATGGTGGTCGTATGAAAGGGACACGGTCATTAATTAGTTTCACTATAGTACTTCCCTTCAGCCAATCTGTAGAAATGGGGAATTTATCAACCATTCCCCTATCCATTCCGCTCCTTGATGATATTGTGACCTGACTCAAAAATACTCTAAATGCATCGATATGAAAAATGCAACTCTTTTATTTCGATGAATTCTATTTAGAAGAAAGTTGAAAGATTTTTGAATTCAAAAGCACAAGCTTCCTCAAAGTTCAAATAAAATTCCTTTTTGAAAAGAAAACAATTTCATTAAGAACACAATTTCCAAATAGGATCAATTTCTCTTTTGCGAATAAAATTCCATTGATTACGAAGTCAAAAACTACAATTTTGGTAAACAAACAAATCTCAAAATAAGGAAATTTCTAAAAAACCCTAAAAAACATAAAAAATCCAAAGCAAATCAAAGTTCTAATTATCAATCCTAACTAGGATACTTATGAATGTCTTTCTAAATGATTTCCCTTAGTTGTAATCAGACTAAGAATGTTTGCACTTATCCCAGCAGAAATGAAATCATGAAAGACTAGCTTGTGATAAATCAAGCTTCAATGATCTAGAAGCTTTTCCGTTTTGCAATCGAATAAGAAACAAATATTCGAAAAAGGTAAGGTTGGCAATAATCTTGGTGGCTCAAGGATACAATAACATAAAACTAGTGATCTAAGGCAAATGAATGTATCTTCCAAAAGGAGCAACAACAAACCAGGGAAAACCCTAACTGTATATTGCAAAAAGGATGATTAATCAAACAAGACTTTAAGATGTTAAAGAGGAGTTCATACAAAGGTTCTGACAACTAGAGTAAATCAGGTTAAACCTCAAGAAATTGGTTATCTGACTCTAGAAGAGAGAATATCACCTTTTTCAAAATTTCCCAGGGGGTGTGCATCTTCTCAATTAACACCAGTACACATGTGCACTAAACTATACTGACAAGTCGTGTAGGTTGCCGCTCTTTTTTCCACAGAAAACCACGTAGGCAGAGAAAAAATTGGAAAAAATATTTTTTAGGTTTTCTTTCTCAGAGATTCTAAAAGGTCATGTACCCAACCATACATAGAGAATTCAAAATAAGAAAGCTAAAATGTCAAATTGAACATAACCAAAGAAAACTAAACTTGTTGTCCCCAGTATGGTCGCTAATTTTTTACCAGGATTAATCCCTCTTGCGGACAAGAGCGATCTCCCTAGTACTCCAACGAGTAACTAGAAAAAAAATTCCATTGAATATCTCTTTCTCTAGATTATTTTTACTTTAGATTATTACAACCATGAAATAAGGAGGACATGCTCCTACCTTTCAATCAAGATGTTCGATGTAGCCTTTTGTCTTTCGCTCCAAAGCAATTCCTTAATGTTGAGAAGAACCTGCAATCACAAACAATACAAAAGATCAAAACACTTGCAGTATATAATAATCATAAATACTAATACAACTTAGTGATCAAGGAATCTAAGTATTGACATCATTTCCATGAATTCAGAAACATGACAATGAGAAAAATAGATCCATATGTATTATCATAAATTAGAAAGAGCAATCTTACAACTAGATGCCTTGATGTTGTACATATTTCTACCATGTTTCTGAGCAATCATTTTCCTTTAGTATGATAAGCCTCCCTCTCTAGAATGACTAGCATAAAGTCATGTGCACAAAGGTGTAATATTCAATGTGCCACAACAACTTACTAGCTCTATGAACTCTCTCCAACTTAGAATCTATACAAATCAATATCTACCCTTCAACCTGAAACATTAGTTCAATTTATAAAGAGATTGAAGTAGTTTCAGATTCATTAAGAGAGGGATGGGTTCCTCCCACGAAGGGATTTGAGTTCCTTGGACCAAGGGATAAGCTCCATGAGTAGAGGGATAAAACTCGAACTAGCGTGACTCTAGAGGCTTCCAATTGGGAGAATATTCGACCAACTAGGCTTCTAGAAGTTACTTTTTATTTTTACTTGATTTTCACAGGGGTTGCGCAGGTTTTAATGGTGAACATAGTGGCGATCACCATGGCTAATGGAAGAAGCATCAAGGCATGCGTAGGAAAAGGCTATAAAAACCACGCAGGAAACCTTTTAGGCGTTTTACCGAGCTTTTCTCCAATTTCCAAGACTTGATTCAGGAACATGAGTGTTTTTTACTTCTAAGGGAACACGATATGGATGGTGATAGACCCATATTGATAGTCAAATGTCATGGTGACAAAATTACGTGTAATAGTTGGTCGAAGAAATATGTGTGTGTGTGTGTGGAGAGGCATAATGAAACATAGCATTCTTATTGTGCAAGAGGCACAATGATACATGACATCCTTATTGTGCATGTATATATAAAGTGGACCGATGTATGTGAAAGGAGGAATTATTAAAAATGAAATGATAACTTTCTTGTTTTTCAATTTTTAAGTCATGTCCTTCCATATCAATTGATATTAGAGTGACATTTATTTCCTATTGGCCTAGGTCATATTTTTTTTGTTTTTTTATGAAAGAACGGGATGAACTCGTGGCCAAAATTTTCCAATACAATTGATAGTGTAGAAATAAACATGAAAACACAAATAATTATAATAGAAGTCATTGCTTATGGGAAATAAATTACTAAAATTGTTGAGGATATGAAAGAAAGCCCTCAATGAGTCCTTTGCTTACAACTCCAATGGAAGAAGAATAATTGAGCAAAGGTAGCCTAGGGATCATTGATTATGTGCATGCCAAAAAAAGGTCTCATGAACTCGAAGAATGGGAAAATGTAAGTGTCGACCAACTTGTTTTTAAGTCAAGATATTTATATTGGAAACAATGTTCCAAATGAGAAGACATTAAGTAGGACAACTCAAAAATAAGAGAGGAAGAAATTATTTTGAAGAAAGTCGATATGAAAATGGTTCAACAATGAGATTATTATTATTATTATTTCCCCTACTTTAATGTTGCACTTAAAGTAGAAGACTTGCTTCGTTCAAGAAGATTTTCCCAACGCAAGATGATTGTGCATTTTCCTACTTCAGTTCCACACTTGAAGTAGAAGCCTTTCTCCATGCCAAAAAACACACATATGTTGGTAACATTGGACACAAAACCATTGTACCTTAGCCTTTTGCAACCACAAGAGATTTTCTCCTTCAAAGACAAGAATTTTCCTATTTCATTGCCACACTCGAACTAGAAGCCTTGCTTCGTGCAAGAAGGCACATATATGTCAGTAATGTAGCACACATAACCCTTATACCTCAAGCTTTTGCATCCACTAAGGGTTCACTTGTTCAAACACAACAATTTTCTTTCTTAGGATTTACACTCAAAATAGAAACCTTGCTCCATGCAATAAAACACATATATGTTGGTAACGTAGGACACATAATCCTTATACATCAAGATTTTTCAACCACCAAGGATCCACTCCCTAAAATACAACATTTTCAATAAGTGCAAAAAAACACAACATATTGAATAAAAAACCCATAATAATATTCCCATTACCATATTGTCCTTCCTGAACAAAGAGGAAAGAAATGACACTTTCAATTTAATCATAAAAAGAGGGTATAAGAATCCATAAAAATTATTGTTCAAATCCAGAGAGGGGTAGGGTGTGTACACCTTTGTAGACTTTAACAATCAAATCACTATGGGGAGGTGGGTCCCTTGTCCAGTAAACAAGAGGTTCTCATACACTAATTTGGTGTTTGGCTTGGCCATAACCTTAAAATTAGATTATTATTATAGTACAACTTGTTAGGGCATAGTGGTTAAGAACATGTGTTTCCTCTTAAGAGGTGGTGGATTCAAATTCAAAAGACATAGAGTATCTACGCTTTCATAGACTTTACCAATCAAATCACTGCACAAAAAAATACCCCTTCTCTAGTAAGAAAAAAGGATTTCATTTAACAATTTCTCTTTTCTTATAAAAAACAAAATTTCATATAACAATTTACCTTCTTTTATAAAATAGAAGATTTTATATAACAATTTAATGTTTATCTTCATCTTAATTTTAAAATTATATTATTATTATTATTAAAAATATGTGAAAGAAAGAAAGAAAGAAATTATTTTAATGTCCACGAGGCTAAATAGCCTATGTGACAGATTGATTCTTCATCTGGTTGATGTATTAGACTCTTTTCCTATGAAGCCTCACAATAAACGCTCCCAGCTTTCGACAAACCCCTCACTGAATAGATTATCCCAAGAACTAGCTGCCAAAATATTTGCATAACTTTCCTTGTTGTCTTGAAGGCCTCACATTCTAAAATGAAATGTTTTCCCACTTTTCCGGAAGAAAAAAATACATACTCTTCCCTCCCACGCTTCTTTTGGCCTTTTCCAGCGCCCTATTTCATAACAGAGTTGATGAGAATTAGTCCTTAACCGAGCAATAAGAATTTTGCTTTTTTGTTGATGATTATGAGTGAGGTTAAACACTTCAATATAATACTTTTTCTTTCTCTCTAGTTCCTTATCCCAAGTGCGCTTGTGAAACTTATCTATAACAAAAACTTTTATCTCTTTATTGTTTATGGAACACGTGTTCAAGCAAAACTCTTCTTTCTTTTGCACAATATATCATTAAAGACAACCTTGAATCATTATATAAATGAATTAAATTATTAAAAAAAAATATTAATAAAATAAAAAAAAGCCATTAACAATAAATACTCTCATACCCTAAAATATACCTTAAAATTGCATTTGCTTAGCTGAAACTTATCTTCCTACCCTCGCCACTAATGGGTATTCCAGATTACAATAATAAGTAATTTATTAATAATATCCTTGATGGTTGTGTACATTATCACTTTGACAACCAAAGTTTTGCTACTGGGATTTTTTTTTCCTTTTTCTTTTTCTTTCATCCATTCATTCATTGTGTATGTTTTTTCATTCACCACCCTATTGAAACAAATTACATTGTCTAGAAGGCTGACAGTTAGTTTGCCTTCTCCAGTTAGTTCTATGCCCTTCTCTGAGCTAACATGTTACTGCAATTCCATTCACGTAAATTTTGCGATTCGATATTAACATGTGATGGCGTTTCCTGTAAATTTATTCATCCTCATCCTAGGAAACCATCTTCTTATTCTTCTACTGTGACTGCTCATTATGCAATTGAATCCCCTGTCAGTTCCATTAATGGTGGAAAACCAACCATACCCTATCAACATGTGAAATCAGAACCCAATAGCGATCTGAGTGCTCTGTGCCGGGATGGGCATTTGAAGGAGGCTCTTCGTGTTCTTCAAATCATGGATAGCCAGCGCGTCCCGGCGGACTTCAGTGCCTACGCTTCTCTTATACAGGCATGTGCTGATACTAAATCCTTAGCAGAGGGCAGGCAGGTTCACACCCACTTGCTCAATGCAGGTCTGGGCTATAATGTCTCTTTCGGCGCCAAACTTGTGAACATGTATGCAGTATGTGGCAGATTCGAGGATGCACGCGAAGTGTTCGACAAAATCTGTGAGCCAGATGCACGCCAAGTGTCCAACAAAAGTTTTCAGCCAGATGCACGGCAAGTGCTTGGAAAAATGCATAATTCTAGTGTTGTAATATGGAATGCTATGATTAGAGCCTATGTCAAGAATGAAAACTATGAGCGGGCGTTTGAATTGTATCACCAGATGCAGAGGCTGGGTGTTGAACCAGACAAATTTACTTTTCCTCTTGTACTCAAGGCATGCGCTGTTTTATCGTATTCGCGAGAGGGAAGGGAAATTCATGATCAGATAGATAGACGCGGGCTTAATTCTGATGTTTTCGTGGTGACTGCTCTGATGGATATGTATGCAAAATGCGGAAGTATTGACAGTGCACGGCAAGTGTTTGATAAAATTTCTGAAAGAGACGTGGTGTCATGGAATGCAATGATTGTGGGTTATTGCCAGAATGGACACCCTGACAAGGCATTGGTGTTGTTTCATCGGATGCAAGCCACCGGCATCAAGTCCAACTCGGTTACTATGGTAAGTGTGATCCCTGCTTGTGCTGATTTGGCAGCTTTGAATCAAGGCAAGTCGATTCATGCATATGTAGTTAGAAATGGATTTGAGTCGGATGTTTCTGTAGGGACTGGGCTTGTGGATATGTATGCGAAATGTGGGAGGGTGGAGGTTTCACACCAGTTGTTTGGCAAAATGTCTAATAGAGATGCGGTGTCTTGGAATGCGATGATTGCAGGGTATGCTCAAAATGGATACGGGAATGAAGCATTGATGCTTTATCATCAAATGCAACTTGCGGGTGTCAAACCCAACTTGGCCACTGTTGTGACTGTGCTTCCCGCCTGTGCTCATTTATCATCTCTGCAGCAGGGTAAGCGCTTTCACTCATACATAATCCGCAGTGGACTGGATTCCCATGTTAAAGTGGCGAACAGCCTGATTGACATGTATTGCAAATGCAAGGATATAGATGCAGCACACATATTGTTTTATGAAATGCCTAAAAGAGATGTGGTCTCATGGAGTGTAATGATTTCTGGCTATGCTCAGAGTGGACTAGGTCGTGAGGCCTTGAGACTCTTCTGTCAAATGCGCTTGACAGACATTAAGCCTAACTCTACTACCATTATAAGTGTGCTACCTGCCTGTGCCCAATTAGCAGCTCTACATCAAGGCAAGTGTATTCATGCTTCTATAATTAGAAATGGATTTGACTCCAACATTTCTGTGGGAACTGCCCTTCTAACCATGTATGCCAAGTGTGGGAGCATAGAGCTTGCGCGTAGATTGTTTGAAAAAATGCATGTAAGAGATGTGGTTTCATGGAGTGCAATGATTACAGGGTATGGAATGCATGGCTACAGTGAAGAAGCTATCACGCTTTTCTCCGACATGAAGCGAGAAGGCATGAAGCCAGACCACATCACCTTCATTGGTGTTTTGTCTGCTTGCAGTCATACGGGGTTGGTGGATAAGGGATGGCAATATTTTGACAGCATGAAGCGAGAATATTTCATCACTCCTAGGGTTGAGCATTATGCTTGCATGGTTGATCTGCTAGGCCGTGCTGGACAACTAGATGAAGCTTACAACTTCATTAAAAGAATGGCAGTGGAGCCAGATGCCAGTGTCTGGGGGGCCTTGCTTGGTGCTTGCCGTATTCACAGGAACACTGAGCTAGGGAAATGTGTGTCAGAGCACCTTATTGAGGTAGAGCCCGAAAATATTGGAAATTATGTACTGCTTTCAAACATCTACGCTGCATCTGGAAGGTGGGATGATGTGGCAAAGGTGAGAACAATTCTAAAAGGCAAGGGATTAAAAAAGAGCCCAGGATGCAGTTGGATTGAGGTTAAGAACCAGGTTCATGCATTCTTTGCAGGAGACAGATCACATCCAGAATCAGAGAAAATTTATGCATTGCTGGACAGTCTGACCATGCAGATAAAAGGGGCAGGTTATTTTCCTGACACGAGTCATGCATTGCATGATGGAGAGTAGCTGGAAATGGATTTCAGCCTCTGCAGCCGCTGTAGGGCTTGTTGCTTTGGGGTTTATTATATAACCCTGGGAATGTGACTGGCATTGTGCTGCTAAGCTCATCTGCAAGATATTTGCACCAAACGATAAGAATGCGAAACTAAGATAAGTTCACGAAGCAATGAATTCATGCAGGTCTGATTTCGTGCTTAGCAACGCCTGCCATCATGTTTGACTTCCTCTATTAGGTATAATTAAATGATAATTGAAATATGAATATTATTTGCCCAGATTTGGACTACGGGCAATTGTCAGGGCAGTGCAAGCTAAATTTACAAGGCATGTGGACTGTTTCATCAGGAAGCTTTTTTCAAGGATTCTCTGGTATAAGGCTGACAGAATTTTATGTGGTCCCTGCTTGAGGTAATGGGACCACGTTGTATACTCTGAGACTTAACAAAATGGAAACAGAAAAGCATTCATTTTAGAATGCGAGGCCTTCAAAGATAACAGAGAAAGCTATGCAGATATTCTGGTAGCTAGCCCTTGGGATAATCTATTCAGTGAGGTGTTTGTCGAAAATCTGGGAGCATTTATTGTGAGGCTTCACACGAAAAGGGCCGAATGCATCAACCAAATGAAGAAGCAATCTGTCCTATAGGCTATGTTTAGCCTCATGGATGTTAAAATAATTTCTTTCTCTATGATACTTTTTCTTTAGATATTTTCCTCTTTGTTTTTACTATTTACTGGAGATTGGATGCTAAGATGATGCATCAGCCGCTACTGTTGGCAATTAAAAGAATTTCCTCTTTTCCTGGGTCAGTGGGACTGGCAAGATTTCACTTCTTGTCCTTCCAGCCACTATGTACCTTCCAAGCCAAATTAGAATGTGGTCTCACTCAGTAAATGTAGATATGTGTTTGATCCCGGCATCATACCCTCCGAGAAGTCAAATATCTGGGAATTGTTGAGTTGTGAGACAGTGGAAGTGCATTGCAATCCGGGCGTGGAAAAATCTGGCGGTTGTTTTTTAACATGTATTAATATTTGGCAGTGTGCTTGTATAGTGCTATCTTGTGTTGATTGTATTTGGTCCCATAAGTAAACTATTAATACCTTAATATATTTCCCCCATGCATCATTTCTATTCGGGGGGTTGGTGCTGACTTCTCAGCCATTGTAAGAACGTGGGTTTCTAATAACAATGGAGTGATTTTTGAGCACTAAGCTTTGCCGCCTCAAAATTAAAATCATGCTGAAAATTTTGAGGTTGTATTTGTACTTGATATTGATATTGGTTATCATTCATTATCAATTCAGAGGAATGCCGGAGATGGAAAGTGTACTGAACTTTTCGCTTCCTCGATGCACCAGCTTAATCATCATAGCATTTTTATTCATTCGGTTAATGCTAGCTGTTTCCTTTTTATTGTTTCTGTTTATGCTTATTTGTACAGTCATTACCTTACAATTTTCAATGTCTTACAAAAAATATGGCAGAATGATTTTAAAAAAAATGTTCCTAAGTCATGAAGGATATTCAGTGTATCTCATCAAACAAATTTCCAAATTGGCTTGAGTTTGGTAAAACTTCATCATTTTTCTCAACTGAAAGTTAATCTTGTCAAAAGCATAAAAGTCCAATGTCCACAGAACTTTGACAAGCTTTTCTGTACTGGTTGTAATTTTGTTCATTGTTCTTTATTTTCCTTTTCTCTGTTCGATATACAGACTCTCTTTGTAAGTTTTGATACTTATTGGCTTTTGTGGAGGCCATCCATTGTTTTTGTTAATTATGAATCATATTTTATACAGGCACCAAAAACCGCAACTTTGTTGTCATAGTTCCAAAACAGTTGTTGCAATTATAAATATTTGGCTAGTCCACCTTTTGGCAACAACTTTATCTCGTGTCATTGTTTAGAAGTTGTATTCTTAATTAATACTATGGTAAATGCCAATAGTTTGACCCTTTAAATCATGGAATAAATCTCAGAACCTGTTCCAAACTTCACCAGGCCAGAATGAAGAGATGCAATTCTTTCATGTACCGTTGTTTAGTCACAAATTGTAAATGATGCAGCACCTCTACTTTCGTGTTATTTCATCTGGTAAAAAATGCTGGAAATTATAGTGAGCTTGAGTTGAAGACTTCACAATTTGATTACTGTACTGCAAAGTATTTGGTTCAATTCCTTTTGTATAGTAGTCTTAAAGCCAAAAAAGCTAACACAATACTTGGAAAATTTAAAGGATGTAATTCCTTATTGATTTATCAATTGTAGTAATCGTTTAAGCAGAAGGGGAGAAGCATAAGAGCGTGTTTGTTGTCCATTGGCTTCCCTCTAGCATCAAGCTGGAGTGCTTGCACTGTGAGGTGATGATGACTCGGCTTCAAAACCCAACAGGCTTGCTCCTGTGATAATATGGCTGACCATAGTCATCTTGAGGATTCTGGATGTGATAATGTGATGGTAATGCTTTGTGGATGAGGCTAGGTGCAAATCCTGGATGCTTTCGAGGAAATAAATAGCCATTAATTGTGGCTTTACAGTCAAAGATCATCTATTAATAAAGCTGATGATCTTGTAAGAAGTTATATTCTCTTTCCACAAAATATATATATATATATATATATATATATATATATATATATGTTTTTTTTTTAAATTTTCTTCTTAAATCTTTCTAAAAGAGTAAGCTTGTCAGCTGATCTTGTAAGGACTTCTATTCTCTCTCCACAATGTGCTTTATATGTGTGTCCCAAGTCTTGAAGAAAGCAGCATGACAGATTACTACCTAAAATATAGGTGGCCATTTCTTCAAATAACAATCCTCGTCTTTCCAAAAAAATAAAATGAAGCAGCAATGGTTTTGATAAGTGCAAATAAATTGTGTTTCGTGATGTTTTCCCTAGCACCTGAGTGGGATGAAGAGCTAGAACCTCTGACTAGCATCCATTTATTTTTCATCGTTGTAAACGCACTTGAAGCTTGGGAGTCAGGCAAGTTAAATATTATCGTGCTTTTTATTAAAAAACACTCTCTTTCTCAGTGCTTGAAGTGTAAAAACTCAATTTAAAACATGCATAGTTTTTCGTAGAAATTATGATAAATTATGACTAGGTATATTTTGTGATTTTTCCTTATTTGAAAAGCGATTAGTAACACCCATACATGCATAGGATTTTGGAAGATGATCTCATTCTTTAATGGATGATTTTATTTTTGAACTTTTCTATATATCATTAGTAACACCTATACATGCATAGGATTTTGGAAGATGATCTCATTCTTGCATAGGATTTTGGAAGATGATCTCATTCTTTAATGGATGATTTTATTTTTGAACTTTTCTATATATCATTTGATGCATTAACTTCCATTTGGAGTTAATGTTGAGGCATTTTTCATACTCCTAAAGTGAAGTTGCATGACAAATTTGTATGTTTAGCATGCAGAGGACATCATGGGTACAATGTTCAAGGTCAAGGAGCCTATTTGAGGAGAGCACTCCAATTTCTAAAGAGGATTTGACATTGCACTTTCTTAAGGGCACATTCTTTAAAATACATGTTGATAATATTTTGATTGGTTAAAGGGTTAAAAGGATAAATGCACAAAAGAAGAGGAACGTTCCACTTTCTTTGGGATTTTATTGATCTTTTTGGAGAGCAAGTTAGAAGATCTTTCATGAAGAGTGCCTTATCTTGAAGATTGATTCTAGAATTTATTTTATGACGAATCCATAATCTTCTAGAGCGACCTTTATGATATTTAATTAGAAGATTGATGAAAGAAGTTTCTAGAAGAAGCACCCATTCTAGACATCTCTAAAACATACTTTTCTTCATATAAAGGGAAGGCAGCCCACATCAAAGTATTTAGATGTTCTTTTAGAAGTATCACTACTAAGCAGTCTCTAGAAGAGGGTGTAAGGAGTTTCTATGGGTTGTAAAGGAGTAACATCTTTGCAAGATTTGAAGCTTCACTGTGAACATTTTTAGTGCTGTCTTCTTACATCGTAAGGTTGTTGTTATGTACTTTGTCTTCTATTATTTGTTGGAAAATATTACTATTATTACAAGGTTTCTTAATCAGTATAAGAGACTAAACATGTGACTTATTGTCTTTTTAAGGCTTGTTAATATCATATTTGCATTGTGCTGTATGAAGACTTCTATTCAATAGCAGATTTCCTTTTCTTCATATATTCATCTTTGATATGATATTTTGAGGCAAATGTTCAACAAAAGTGTTGTAGTATCATTTTGAGCTCTATATGTTCATTGTAAGTGTAATTTGCAGACTTATTATAACTGAAAACACTATTGTTTATGGCATGTTTGTTGGTTTATTGTGCTTCATAATCAAGATTTCAAATCTTTTAAAATGTTTTTTAACTCCATAAACCTCTGGATAAGACATTCATCTACTTGAATTCACCACTTTCAAACTTTTGAATCGCAATATCTAATATTATTTATTGGGTTTTAAGGGTTGATCAATAATATTATTAGGGAAATCCTCCTTGTGGTGGAAAAGAATCACTATAAAGTGAGAGAAGTGGCCATTGAGGTGATAATGGGTGCCATTTCCAAGTTCCCCTCATATTTGTGTTTGGTGATTGGACTTATCATTTGTGAATATCTTGGAGATAATGAGCAAAGTTTAAATATCTCATAAAGCTTTTGATGTGCCTCAATATTTTGTAGATAGAATTAAATGATATTTTACTAATAATGAGACCCGTAAACATATACAAATGAAATTTTGTAGATATAATTAAATGATTTTTTACTAATATTGAAACCCATAAACATAACAAATAAAAGTATGGGTGGAGACTTTCCAAAAGGACACAACAATCTATAAAAATAATAACCATTTAACTATACATTAATAAATGCTTTATTATTTAAGTGTTTACACCTTAAAGCGATAGATACTTATTGTTGAAGTGGTTCCACATTAAGGCAATATGAAGCCTTTTTATGACAACATTTATTATTTAATACTAGGAGCATATTCAAAATGTTCGTGAATTTTTTTTTTTTATACTCTTTCTTAAAGACTTGCAAAAAATATTTTGGCCCATTTTCTTGGAAACATTATTATTATTTTTATTATTTTTGTATACCATTTATCTTTATATTAATAGGGCATAAAAAGTATTACATATAACATTGATTGTGCCTTGCCACGAGAAAACCAGGTCTATAGTCATAGTTGATTAGCATAATTTTCATCTCAATATAGTCTATACTTTGTTTAAAAAAAATGATCTAAGCCATTGTTTATCCTATATATTGAAATAGAAAAAATATCTATACAAAAATTGATAAAACTTGAAGTAAAATTTCTCTTAAGACATTATTTCAAGTGTTGGATGATTATCACAATTTTTAACCTTATTTTTAAAATCTTAATTCTTATTTATATTTTCAAGGGTGCCATATTATTGGAGTTCTATAACAAAAAATATGTTAATTGACTAAAAAGTCTCTTATTATACTGGGTCTATAGTCATAGTTGATTAGCATAATTTTCATCTCAATATAGTCTATATACTTTGTTTAAAAAAAAATGATCTAAGACATTGTTTATCCTATATATTGAAATAGAAAAATTATCTATACAAAAATTGATAAAACTTGAAGTAACATTTCTCTTAAGACATTATTTCAAGTGCTGGATGATTATCACAATTTTTAACCTTATTGTTAAAATCTTAATTCTTATTTATATTTTCAAGGGTGCCATATTGTTGGAGTTTTGTAACAAAAAATATGTTCACTGACTAAAAAGTCTCTTATTATACTACGATAATATGTTCCTCTTTAATTTTGTTCTTCAAAATGGTGACAAAACGTTATATTATTTTAGTCCAAATTGTGGAGGGAGATTATAATGATTTTTATTCAATTTTTTTTTTTTTTTTGGGTGCTAATCACATATAATGAAATTTGTGAATGAGATATAGAAATGGCATCACCTTGATTATTTGAACTAAGTTGAAATGCTAAGATGGATGTTATGTTTTTGTTTATAGAATTTATTAATACAACCCACATTTTATTAGTCAATTTATATTTTTTATAATACATCTATTTTTTTTTAATTAGGGAAAAATATCTAGCCATAAATTAATACATAAATAAAAAAACATATATACACTTCAATTACTTATTAAAAATGAAAATAACAAAACATAAATTAACACATGAATATAAGCAATATTTATTTAGTCTTAGAATTTGACATATATAAATTGACAATTTATCTAATGTTCTAAATTAACAAAGATTATTACTCAAGTACTCTAGATGCTAGAGAAAATAATCTACGAATACATTAGAATCTGGGCAACTACATTCCACTTCTAGATTTTAAGAAAATCATAGGAGTTAGTGTGAATGGACTTTCTTAGATGTTTAATAGTCACTAGTGGGGGAATGAATATTCTGTGGAGATGTAGACCATTTCAATGAAATGGTTGTCATGATACCTTTTAGGAAAATAGTTTTCACATTGTAGGCAACACTTTTGCTCTTTGACAAAGTTTGGGTGCATTTTGACCTAACATCATCAAGAATCTTTGATCATGGCAATAGATATTTCAACTACTGTTGGGAAGCACTAAGGGCATTAATGAACACCAAGATAAAGAGTAACATTGCCTTCCATCCATAGATTAATGTGCGAACACAGAGTAAAATCGCAAAATAATACTATTTCTTAATTCTTAATAACAAATATTTGAAGAACTAAGGTGACAACATCTCATAACACAACACATAATTTACAATTCAAAATGTGACATGCATTTTACATTTTTAAATGTGCCTTTAGTTCTTGCTAAGAGAACTATTAACAATTTAAGTCTTATACCCAAGACAATTATAACAAAGGATCTAATTGTATGTGAGAAAGTCATAGGGTTCTTCAACCACATTTTGAAAATTCATGGTCAAGCATAAGAAGCTTCACAAAAGAGTTGGTGGATCCATAAGACCAAACCTGGTTAACATTGTGCAAAACATTAGTTTCATGTATGAGACAAAGTCTAAGCTTATATTCAAAGTAGTAGATTTTAGGCAGTATGTTTATACACATATATTCAACTAAATGATGCAATAATCATATCGTTTTGTAATTATGAGAAAATGCACCACTGTTAAGATTAACAATAATTTATGTTTTCTCCAAAAATGTGTTATTTCTACTTTAGAGTTGTTAATAATGAAGTGTTAATTCTAAGTTGAATTATTAAAGTTATTTAGAAAAAATGCAGCAAACACATTGAAGTTCAAACACTGATACCATAAAACACTCATGATGACTATTTGACACCTTGAGAAGTTTGTGCAAGTAAAATAAATGCAAGTGGAACAATGAATAGGAAGTACAATGATTACATTTAATGTTACAAATTGAACTAGAGTTCAAAGACAATATTCACATGTAAATTGAACTCAAGCAAACATTGAAAGTTTCAAAGAGTGCGGTAGGATGAAAATTTTATGTGTAGCC
Source organism: Pinus albicaulis (assembly GCA_034641835.2). Taxonomy (NCBI): domain Eukaryota; kingdom Viridiplantae; phylum Streptophyta; class Pinopsida; order Pinales; family Pinaceae; genus Pinus; species Pinus albicaulis. The sequence continues at coordinate 688,089,763 of CM076575.1, forward strand.
ATTGTGTTTATTATACACAATTGATTTAAATGATTAAAGCACTCAACAAGGCTATTTGTATTACATTAATAAAACCATTAAGTTATAAAGTAAACATAATTTTTTTAATAAAATTATTAAAGTCAGTTAAATAATTTGGTGAGACATTGATAAAAATATTTAGTATTAAAAAAAAATAGAAATCAACTATCATATCTTTTTATGAAATGTACTTTCTAATTATATGTATATTAAGAGTCCACCTTATTTGTCTCTCTATCAAATTAAGATGTGAAAAGGCTGTACTTCAATATAATAATATTTTCCGAAGTATTAGAATTGTGAAAAGCTATTTTTAACATTTTGGATTTATCAGGTGTTGTAAACTTTTCCAATCAATAAAGGCATTTTAGATTTAAAAATAATATTGAAAATTTTGACTAAGCATTTATGAAAATCACTTTAAATATGATAATAAAATTGAAATTTTGTATTATAATACTTATGTCTAATTATTCATGGAAATTACCCTAATACATTATGAATAGGTTAGGCGAGTGTTTCACTTAAAAAAGAATGAAATTTTGTATTATAATACTTATGCTTAATTATTCATGGAAATTACTCTAATACATTATGAATGGGTCAAGTGAGTGTTTCAGTAAAAGAAGAAAATAATGGGTTCAAAACCTATTGTATAACTTTAATAATTAAATATAGAAAATGTTGTATAACTTTAATAATTAAATATGATAAATGTTACACTATATTGCAATAATTTATATTTCTATTTGTATTTATTTTATATAAAATTATGTTGTGCTATATTTATTTTAATAATTTCTCAAGTTAATATTACAAATATTACACTACATTATAATAATTTATGTATTTATTTATATTTTCATATTATATTATACTATATATAATAATTTATGTATTTATATATATTTCATATAAAATTAAAATTATAATGTGTCATATTTGTTTTATTTAATATTTATAAGTTATATAAGTTTATTGGGTGTATAATAGATAATGATGGGGTGTTTTGTTAAGGCGTTTTGTGATGTGAAGATCACCGATTAGAAGGCGAAAATTCAGTCATGTTAAGGGTTGGTGTAACCCAAGTTGGATGCAATCCCCAAGTGATTTTGATATATTTTTCAAGCCAAACATCCAGTCATGTTAAAATTTGGTGTAGCCCAAATTGGATGCAATTCCTAAATGATTTTGATATATTTTTCAAACCAAAAATTAAGTGTATAGTCATCTCAAAACTCACATCACTTAACAAACAGTTTTTTTATTATAAACTATACTAGCAATTGCACCATAAGTTGCAAAGGAAACGCCGTAATGCATAAATTCAAGATGCATTGTGACATATAAATTCGAGAAACATTGTGAATTTGGTGGGTCCTATTTTATTTAATTTGAGGATATTTTATTTAATGTTATGCATCATATATAATTCATTCAGTAAGTAATTAATTTTAGAAGTTGTAATATATATATTTTTTGGTGCCATTTTTGTCTACCTAAAAATATATATAATTTATAAATTAGGTGGTTTGTGTAGGTTAAATTTTTTTATAGTGTTTTTTTATTTTGACAACTCAACATTGTGAAATTGGTGGGTCCTATTTTATTTAATTTGAGGATATTTTATTTAATGTTATGCATCATATATAATTCATTGAGTAAGTAATTAATTTTAGAAGTTGTAATATATATATATTTTTGGTGCCATTTTTGTCTACCTAAAAATATATATAATTTATAAATTAGGTGGTTTGTGTAGGTTAATTTTTTTTTATAGTGTTCCTTTATTTTGACAACTCAATTGTTAAATTCGAGACATATAAATTCGAGAAACATTGTGAAATTGTTACTCAATTGTTAATCACTCGATTATGAAGTATTATGTAAATTATGAGATTCAAAGTTCAAATTTTCATAGGTCAAAACATCAAATTTTTTTTTTTATACTCAACCTAGAGTGTGACTTCTGCATGACACTAACTTACAAAATTAAACATAAAAAAATAATATGCTATACTTACTAGATTAAGATCTCAAATCCTAAAATTTTATTTAAGAGAATTGTCAATATTTTTCTTATCAGTGTGTCATGAATTTAATAGCTTTTTGAAGAGTTTGGTTGTGGCTAGGAAAATGTGTAAAAAATTGTACTCAATTTGAAGTTAACACAAAAGTTAAAGAAATCTAATATTGAATAAAATATTTCAATATTTACTTTAAATAAAATAATTATATATTAATTTTATTTTTAGTGAGTCTAATGGTTAAGAGCATGGATTTTCTCTTAAAAAAATTATAAATTTAAATCTACAATAAAATAAAATATGTACACTTCCCTAATTTTTAATAATCAAATCCTTGCAAAATTAAAATAAATGTACATTTATTCTTAAAAATTTCAACTTAAATCCTAAATTGAACATAAATTTTAAACTTAAATCCTAAATTCAAACATAAAAAAAGACATGTAATACATCTTCTATTTATTATTTCTATTTGGCATGAGTTATTCATATATAAACTTTATTTTTTTACTTGTTTTTAACCATGTAGATTTTATAAATAAAACCTTCCCATATTACTTTTAAATGGTACAATCCAACTGTTATATTTATAAAAAGTCTAATCCGAGTCTTTTTCCACAAATCATCATATTAGTGATGACAATAAGCTTAAAAAGAATTCCAAACATCTCCCATTGACATTAACATTCGAAAGTAGAAGATAATATAAATCTAATACAATTATAAACATTTAACCATTATATAACACCCTATATGATATTAATTAATTTATTAATTAAGTGCATATTAATAAAGCACTATTGGAACAATGCAAAAACGGAAACTCAACGCCGTTCTTCTTTGTCTCCCATACGTGGTCATTTCATGGAGATTTACGTTCACAATTAGGACACTGTCGAATCAACTGACTTGTATTATGTTCTTGAAACAAAGCCAAACTTAAACCAAGTTCCTGAGTAAACGGAAATAAAATATTTAAATTCCGCGTGGATATGTTTTCCAGGAGCGAGTCAGATATTTAAATCCGTTTTTCCACATATATATCGTTTTCCCAAGTTGATTCATCATCTAAAATTTAGATTTATATTTAAATATACATTATAAAAATTAAATATAAATTTAAGTATAAATCAAACTTTTGCTGAATAATTTTTGTTTAATTTTAAATTTAAATTATATCAGAGGAGGTGAGTATCTAATTCTAATTACACAGACTATGCTACAACTGAATGCACTGGTGTCCAGGGCTTACCTTTGACGTTGTTACTGCGATATTTCTGGTAGTACTTAGTAATTGCAGGTGACCAATTAAACTAATTTTTTTTTTCTTCCCAACCTATTAGAATTGGGTTGTGTGGAAATATTCAAACATGTATTGATTTAAAGAGATTAGAATTGAGTTACAGGGGAATATTAAAACAAATATTGATTTAAATAGATGGCTGTTAGAATTGGGTTGTACGGAAATATTTAAACGAATATTGATTTAAATAGATTAGAATTGGATTGTAGGAGATTATTCAAACAAATATTGATTAGAAAATCAAAATCAAAATTTATAAATTAAAATCTTACTCATTCTAACAAGTTTTTCTTTATCGCTGCATTTTCTTCTACTACATCAGCTTTCACTGATAATCGCCCCCGCTTTCACTGATCATACTCTGGCACCATATAACCGCTGCATACTCCAATGACAAATTCTTCAATTAACTGTAGTGTTTGTGGCTAAATCACATTATTTCATAAATGCTTAAGTGCTAATAAATTGCAAATTGGGTATGCCTATTTACATAAAATAACTACGATCAGAGATTTAAAAAATACAGTACGCTTGTGTGATGGCAAAGCCACGTTCAAAAAAGCATTAAAAAGAGATAGTGCATGCTTTTCAAAAGTAGCAATTCAAGCAAGAGGCGTGGCCTATTCAAAGACGACTCCTTGCGTCGATGCACTTTCTCCCACTCACCATCTGCTTGCTAGAAATATGCGTTTGGCTTTCTGGGAAAAATATAGGTCAAGATTATTATTTGACATGAATTCCTAAACCAGCAGGCATTTCTGCCCTTGCTTGCAACATCCGAGTAAACAAACCAGATTACAACAATTGTAAATCTAAATGAGCTTCACTTCCATCAGAAATTCCGCAGAAGCTTGAGTAGTCTGCTTTCCATTCAATTTCTTAATGGCGACGTCCCTACCATCAGGAAGTCTTCCCTGCAGATCATTGGATTCAATATAATTAACATATGAACAAACCATATAATGGACAAAACCATCAAAATCACCTTTGATATTATACCTTATAAACTTCACCGAATCCTCCTTTGCCAAGCATGTCCTTCCGATCGAAGTTTCCGATGCTTCCGATCAAAGTTATATTATGAGAACGATTATAACGCGGATAGATTGCTGTTACCTCTGTGGCGGACAATATGCTGTTAAGTTTCAATTTTACTGATATCTCTCCAATTTAAAATTTAACTTTTGCACAGCCGAGCTTCCGCGTATCTCCCCAATGTTTCTCTGTAATTGAACCAATAAGCGCCTGAAATTGAAACTGTCAGTGAAACCCTCTCGAGTTCCTTTCCATTTCAATGAAGCTGGTCTAAATGGTGGTTGGTTCTTTTCTCAATCCATGGCATGCATCTACCAGAGCCGAGCCCAGTGCTGCAGGACGCACGAAAGCCATGCCATGTCTATGCTAGTTTCAAATCTTCCAGAGCAGAGTAGTTAGTAACTGTCGTAACTGTCGCTGTTATAGTTATATTTCAATCAACGATTCATATTGTCTCAATCATCTAACAAGAGATCGGATGGCAAATATTAAGATAGAAAGACATTTAGGAAATTTTTTTTCAAATAAATACGCCTTATGACATAATAAAAATAATATTTTTTAATTTTTTAATATTTATATTTTATGATTTTTTAAAAATAAATTTGTAAAAATATTTAAAAACTTTGATTTTGATGAATATATTAAAAAAAAAAAAAACTATTTTAGAATGTTATTACATATTTAAAGATATAAAAGATTTTTCTAAAACAAATTAATTATATATTATTTAATACACATTTAATTATTTAAATATTATAATTAAATTATTTAAGTGTTATTTTAAATTACAAATATATATTACCTTAAATTTTATTTAAATTTTATTTATATGTATAGATATAATATTTGCTATTAACACAATTAACATGACATAATTTATTTCATGTAATTGATTCCTCGTGTGGGATTAACTATATTTTATTTTGTTTAGATTAAATTTGTTTTAATATTATTTACATTTTTAGTTTTTAACTTAAATTAGAATTATATTAAATTTATTTTTCTAATATTTTGTTTTGTTATTTTAATTAATTTTAAGATAATTCAAAATTATTAATTAAAATATATATATATATATATATATATATATATATATATATATATATATATATATATAATTTTATTTTATTTAAAAGAACATTGCAATTTGAATACTTAGTTGTTAACACTTTATCTTAAATGACTTACTTATCTCGCACACAAACTCATTAAAAACTAAACAATTATTTTATAAACTAGGCACTTTGAATACTTAGTAGTTAACACTTTATCTTAAATGACTTACTTATCACCTATAATTTTTTCAGTTTCTATATATGATAAGTAGACTAGGTATATTTATAAATTAAACACGATTGAAATTATATTGAGAGTTTTTATAGGTTTTAAGGTTGATGTTAAATGTGATTAAGAATTAATGTTAATGGGTTATCAAATAATTATTGTGCTGAGAATAGTAGAGTATATATAATATATAAATGTGATATTTTTAATTTTTAAGTTAATTTTGATGGTAAACTATTTAAATGTATTTATTTGATAATTGATTTTTTAATTAAAATATGAAGATTTAAAAACAAAGTTTTTATTAATTTCAATTTTTGATTTATTTTCCAATAATATAATTTTAAATTTATGAAAATATAAAAATATTATTTAATTATTTATATATTTTAAATGACCATAAATGAATTTAAAATTTTAAATAAGAGTACTTATATCATTTTATAAAAATTATTTAAATAATATTTTGCATTCTCAAATTGCAATTTGGAACATTTATGTAAATTTAAAATACTTATTTAATTTGAAATTAAAAACTATAATTATTAAAAATACAATTTTACATTAAACATCAAATAAAGAAAAAGTCATTGAAATAATGAAAGATCTAATTACTCCATGTTCCATGTTCCTTACTTGAAATATTTACATATCTTTTCTCAAATTTATAATAAAAAAAAGATACAATTTTAATAAATTACTTTCAAATAAAGGAGTACATTCTAAGTCCTTTAACACTGACATGGTTGGTCACTAGGAAAACTTGACCATACCCAAAATTTCAATCTTTTCAAAAGAGCAAAAGACAAGTTTGCATAGAGAATCAAAACGCAAAAGACATATGCTAGACATATGACCTCCTAGGCCCTTAAAAGACTAATAAGTATATGACTAAAACATAAAAACTAAAAACTAGAGACCAAGATTCAAATTAAGAGGACTTATTTAAATCTACGGCTCCAATGGGCATGGTCTCCAAATTGCGCCTCAAGAGCAACCATAATCAGCAGGAATGCCCATATGTTCCTCGATGCGTGCCAATTGGCGATCTAACACTATCATTCATCACTACAAGTGATCCAAAAAGAGGAGAATGTCCTCCTTGATTTCATTTGTGTCCACCAAGACCCTGCCAAGAAGAAACTTGAGGTGATAGTAAATGTCCACTGTGTACATGTATTGATTATAGTGCAACTGTGTGTGCCCAACATTAAGAATCCAATCTGCAACTTCTGTGATACTTTTTGTTTCTAAGAGGGTACATCTCTGATTATCCAATTCTCATTCCACTTGAGCAAGCTCCTCTTGTATGGGTTGAGGAGTGAGCTCCCAAAACCATACAATTGAAATTCCCAACCTTACTTGTGCCCAAGTGTACCCTCGTTGCCCTTGTTCATGGTAGTAAGTCACCTTGCGGTGAACCCGAGTTCTCTGATGTGGCATACTATCTATTCTAAGTGAGAGATAGGCCCAAAAAAAGTCAAAGGTTCTCCTAGGTTCAAGGCATAATCAAGAGAGAAAAGTATGCTTGTGAGGGATATGGTCCCCATGGGGAGCCTTGTAAGATAAAACAAGCCAAGAGGTCTTCTTTGTATAACATAGACTAGCATACTTGAGATGGAGAAGAGATTTGTAACCACCAAATCCATCACCACGGCCTATAGAACTATTTCACACCAAAACAATGATTACGAGAAAACTAAGAACTTGAATATAAAGAGTAGATTCAAACCTCGGTTGTTGGGTGCTGAGACTATTTCCAAACGAAATACTAGACCCGAATCTATGAGGTTTCCAACATGGAGTTTCAAGACTAGATGTTGCTTTTCCAAAGCGTTACCAGGGCTCAAGGGCAACCCACAACCATTTGTTGAAAATGATAGAGGCCATGGGGACAAAGGATACAACTATTTATTGCTGGCTTTTCTGGCGAGAACCTCCAATATTTATGCTTGAATAGACATGAGCCTAGAATAAAAATCTCTTGACCCACTTTAGGAGTATCAACGTCGCTTCCATGAGAGGGATAAATAATGTGCTTCTGCCATGAGTTAATTGTCAGAGTCTTGACCCCATACACATGGTACGAAGCAAAAACAATGATTGGAAATCCATCGAGCTTGTGGTGCTCAATAAATTTTTTGAAGTGTGAGTTGCTTTGATTATCCCCCTCTTATTTATTTTATTAAATATTAAATGATGTTTTTTTTTTAAAATATTACATCTTAGTTTTTTAAAACCTCTTTTTGTATTTAATAAATCTAAAGTTTATATATATATATATATATATTATATATATATATATATATATATATATATATATATATATATATATATATATATATATATATATATATATATATATATATATATATATATATATATATATATATATATATATATATATATATATATATATATATATATATATATATATATATATATATATATATATATATATATATATATATATATATATATATATATATATATATATATATATATATATATATATATATATATATATATATATATATATATATATATATATATATATATATATATATATATATATATATATATATATATATATATATATATATATATATATATATATATATATATATATATATATATATATATATATATATATACATATATATATATATATATATATATATATATACATATATATATATATACATATATATATATATATATATATATATATATATATATATACATATATATATATATATATATATATATATATATACATATACATATTAAGGAAATACATTTGTCTCTCTCTATGCCCGTGGGTTAGAGTGAGGTTGATGGTACCGGGCCAACCCATAAGTATACTCACTTAAGAGTTCACAAGGCTCAGAGCCAATACAACAATATTCATAGCCATAATGCCATTGCAACAATATCCATTAAGACATTTTAGCTCATCCTGTCACTAGTAGAGATTTTAACTTTGGTGGGGAAGATAACAACCATTCTGCCCAACCACTTGAGATAAACCCAATTGACTAATCTAAAGTCGACATATGAACAACTAACTAAAAATGTAGTTTTTAAAACTTTATTATATAATTTTATTTGATAATATATTCTTATAATATATGAAAGAAGAGCTAATATTTTTGTGACTTTAGTGTGGATTAGGGTTGATCCAAGTTTGATCATGGAGATTTGAATGTTTGGAAAAGGTTGGTGTGTACTTTTCTGGTACTTGATTAGTGGGTAGCTTAGAAAACATGTTGTAGTAATTTGGTTAGGCTTGGAGAGGATCCTTGGGTAGGTGAGGGTGAGAGTTATTTTATCTCTCAAAACATAGCCTTCTCATTTGAGGGATTGTGGTTACAAGTTCCTAGGAGAGGTTGGGGTCCATAATATGATGGGAGGATGGAGGCAATATTGACTTTCGACTAATGAGCTTAATCTACAGGGTGACATGGCTATGTAATGGAACAACTATAATTATGTTCTAGTGCGTAATGTAGTGTTATTATGAGATGAGGATGATGTACTATTAGTATGGATTTGGAATAAGGCAAATAGTCAGTGTTGGAAAAAGGTCCCCTAGCTGCGTTTTGATATGTTCCAACTATGCGTTTTGATATATTTTTGTAGTAATTGGTCTTGCGCAGGGATTTGAGGTGGGTCAAAGCCCCCAATGTATTGTAATGGGTCAAAGGGTAGACCTAGAGTCTGCAAACCACGGTTTGCGGACCACAGGATAACGTAGGCTATGATGATATAAATATATGGATAGTTTGAGTCTAAGGGTAAGTAAGTAAGTAAGTAATATTTATGCTACGTACAAACTGTTAAGATCTGTTTTGGGTAGTTTTGGGTAAGGACTCTTGCTGGTTGTGTGCGCGGAGATCCTCAGTCCTGCTGGGTGCGAACCCCGCTGGCTGAATGCAGAATCTATTGAAGTATATTTATGATATCTGAATTGGTTGTGTTTATTACTGAAGTGCCTCTGTTTTATTTGAATAAGCTGCGACTGTATCTGCGATATATGAACTAGTTGCGATTTTGCTGTTATGTGGTGATAATTATTGATGTGCATGCGAAGACGTTGATCAGATCTGCTTAATAATAGTAGCTTTGTTTATGTTTACATGCTGATTATACCGTTAAGGGCTCGATACTAGGCTTGAACCTGTACGAACTTGATAGAACTCGACGAGATCTACCTTAATTACCTACTCTCTCCCAGGGTGCGGAAACCTGGTTCCAACACCCACCCATACTACTTCGGGTGAGACCTTGGTTTGCGAAAGTAGGTCATTGCCGAAAGGGCCAATAGTATAGGGGTTTTTTGGCAAATCGTAACTCTGAACTTGGGTGAAGACCCCTCAAGCCAACAAATGGTTTCGTTTCTAGGACTGGACCGGGAGCATTTTGAGAGAGAGATTAGGTAATGCCACGAGGCCATTGGAGACCTGAGAAATTAGAGCTCGAAGACTGGTTCGAAAAACAGATTCAAGAATTTTCTGTAAAAGAGAATCGCAGCACAAAGCTAACAGCTGAGAAGTGGAAGAACAAATATATTTTCACAGAAGTATATGAATTTTTCTTTGTGAATTTTGCGCACGAGCTCCAGGAGTGACTAGCAAGGCTAGTAGAATTCCAGACGTGTTGGAAAGACGATCAGGTTAAGCAGTGGACTCCGGAATTGATTCAACAGTTGGAGAAGGCTGACAACACAATCACTTGAACTGTAGATCATTGGGTGGATAGCGTGATAGGAGGATTTGTAATGGAATTCGCAGTTGATCAATTTGTATCCTACTTTGAGGCGGAGCAGAGGTTCTTCAAAGGATTCCGAGGTAAGGTTTTGCAAACACTGCCACTACTAATCAAAATATTACTATGTAAAAAGGGCATTTTGTGCAGCCACACCGAATGAATGACCTCTGATCAGAGTGAGAGTACAACACGAAGTGGTAAGTATTACCGAGTCAACCGAGAAGGGGATAGATCCGTCTACAACCTAGTAAGGGAGCCGGCTGCACATGCAGGAACTAGTCCTCCGGCTACACCATCGTCGAGTCAGCATAAGGGCAAGAACTCCCCTACACCTCCACCACTACCGGAAGAAGATATGGCCACACACATGAATATGCCCACCTTCAAGGGTGTAGGAGACAGAAGACATGGACCGATTTTGGTTCACAGCAGAATTAACATGGACTGCATAGAATGTTGCTAGCGATGCTGTAAAAAGGGCGCAGCTATCCCTTGCCTTTGAGGGAAGGGCCCTGGATTGGTTCATGGGGTACGTAGGCCTACATGCGGATCCATTAATACAAGAGATTAAGAATGCTTTAAAACAACAGTTTCAGAAGCCTAAGTCCTATGCTCAATTAGTGGTTGACTTAAAAGACTTTAGACAAGGACCCATTGAGTCGGTATGGGAGGCTGATCAGTGGCTAAAGAAGGTTATCCGAGATGGGGAATTTAAGTACGAGGATAGACAACACAAGGAATGGTTCATCGCTATGCTATTACCTCACCTGTGCGGACCTATGGGTCAGCAAGCGATTGAGACACAAGAGAAAGCCTTGGATATTGCTATGAAGCTAGAAGCTGCGCCAAGAGACGATGCCTAGTTTGGGGTACAACAGATCCAGGGATAGCTGGAGGCAATGCACCTCGAAATCCATAATTTGCGGAAAGAGCGAGGAAAAGAATCTAGCCTAGACTTATGGTGCATAAGATGGAGGGTGTTAGGCCAAAACCAAGGATCAATGCCCTCTACTGGTGGATACATGCAGGCTGAGGGGCCCAACCCATTGTGCCCTAAAGAGGTTGCGGTACTAAGCAGTCCCACATTATGGTGCATCGACTGTCACGTAGCTGGACTACATGATACCAACCACTGCCCCCGTCTTGGTGCCTATGTTCCAGAGTTGAAGCAACAATGGTTCCAATTCTGCTAATCTGTGGGACATGATGAACAAAACTGCTGGGCATATGACTTAATGACCAGCGAAGCACGTACGAGGTACGGTGACCCTTCTTCTGTCTCCCTCGGAGATGAGGGCAACTCCCACGCCAGGAAGGCCACACAAGAGAGAAAGAAGGTAGGCACGGTCGAGAAGAAAGGCAATTGATCTGTTACAATTGTGGAGAAGTAGGGCACTTTGCAAGGGACTGTTCGAACCCTGAATGACAATCTTGTAGATATTGTAGAAAATTGGATCATGTGATCGAAGATTGTCCAGTAATGATAGAAAAAATGTAGGAAAAACAACAGATGCCAACACAGAATGTGTAGAGGGTTAAGGCAGAACCACGTGATGAGGGACCCAGTATTAATGTCATAATGCGCAACGCCATGGCTATTGGAGGAGCTGAGGAAAGAGCTGTGGCTGAACCCCTTATTCGAAAAGCCGTTATTAAAAAGGAAAGTTTGGACCTACAAAAGGAGAAATAAACCTTCATAGAAGCTCGCAAAGACTTTACCAAGGATGACGCATCTACTTCCATGGCTCCAACAAACCTAAAAGTGGACGACGAAGTTAAACCATTCCTACAGGCATGTATGAAGTGGCTACGCAACCAGAAGGCAGTAGAAAATATTCAAGCACTGATAGACAGTTGCGCAGAAAAAATTGACCCTCCAACAGAAGTTAAAGATGTTCACAAAATTTACAAGCATAAGAAACACACTGGTCGGGAAATGCGGCTAACAACGCAGATTGGCGATTATGAAATGGATCATGTCATCCTGGATCTAGGATCCGATGCGAATGTCCTGCCCAAACAGATGTGGCAGAGGATGGGAGAACCTAATCTGGAATGATCTACTATAAAGCTGTGCATGGATAATCGACAAAAGATCATACCAGTGGGGAGATTATCAAAAGTTATGGTATATATCACAGGGGTCAAGGTATACGCAGATTTTTAGGTAATTCAGATTGTAGAGGATGCAGACCCTTATCCTGCGCTCCTGGGACTGGATTGGGCTATAGACATGGGAGGCATTATCAACTTGAAGAAAATGAGCATGGTTTTTGAGAATGAGGGTATGAGAGTAATAGTCCCTCTAGACCCCTCGAAAGGACAATGGTATATAGAACCCATGCTCGAAGAAGACGACGTGGATCATATCTATAAACTCATCGCCCGGGATGAGGATTAGATTAATCCTAGGGCTGATGGTGTGCTTTGTTGGGAGAAAGATAGTGAATGCCTCTATGACTCTGACAGGGAGATCGAAAATTAGCAGAATCGGTTACATGATGTATCTGCGCTACGGTGTCTTAGGATCACGAAGAGCTTCCGGTGTATCTCCTCAGAGGTAAGAGAGCTGCCTTAATTTAATGGTTCTGGTAGTATTAGGGATTTTCTTAGGGAATTCGAAGTGAAAGTCCCAAGGGAGAGAAGAATGTGGGTGCTTAACCTAGCCATGTGTGCAACCCCTGTGCAGTGGTGGGAAACCCATAAAGGGATGTTTCAGGATTGGGAGGAATGTCGCAAGATGATGATCCTACGGTTTGAACCTCCGGTTCACTTATGCGTGGAGACTTTCCTTGGCCAAGGGGACCCGCACACGCACTTGACCGCATGGATGGAGGTGTGGTACGAAAGAACTAGGGATGAATGGGTCCACCTGTTCATTCATGCCTTGGGGCCAATCCCCACCGCATGGTATTTGGATGTAGAGCTACATCAGCATACCCGCCACTGGGAGACCATGAGGGACGATTTTTTGGGGACGTTCGGATTGATATGCGGAACTGAGGCATTAGACGAAGCCTTGCAGGACATAGATGCCCTAGTATTTGATGAATCATGCCCTCGTGTGGAGTATGGGAACCATCTTGGGATATGTAGATGCAGGATATTGCTAACTTCTGCAATCTATCAATGGAGGAATGTGATGAAGACCCACGAAATATCACTATCCTGGAATCAGAGTGTGAATGCGAAGTTGTTGGACCCCCACTGCAGACCGTCGATGTGACCAAGCCTCTTAAGCTAAGGGAAGTCAACATTGGAACAAATGAACAACCTAAGCTAGCTCGAATTGGGGACTACTGGGATGATGATATCGTTGGGAAAGTCGTGGAGCTTCTCACGGAGTACCAGGACCTGTTTCCTATGAAATTCTTAGAAATTAAGGGTATTACAGGGGACCTAGGGGTCATGCGCATCACTTTAAAACCGGATGCACGCCTTGTCAAGCATCGAACTTACCGCTTGAACCCCAAGTATAAGCAGAAAGTCATGGAAGAAATTGACAAAATGCTAGCTGCAGGTATCATCGAACTAGTAGAATAGTCAGATTGGGTAAGCCCTATGGTGGTCCAAGAGAAAAAGACTAAAGGTGAAATAAGATTCAGTGTCAACCCGCGCAAGTTGAATGATGCCTATGTACATGATCCCTTCCCTATGCCATTCTCTGATGAAATCATCTATAGTGTGGGAGGGAAGGAAGCATACTCATTCACTGACGGGTTTTCGGGCTACCATTAGATCAGGATCGCACCGGAAGATCACAGCAAAACTACGTTCACCAACGAATGGGGATCCTTCCAGTACACCGTCATGCCATTTGGGCTCAAAGATGCCCCTGCCATCTTTTCATGGGTACTGGTCGCGGTATTCAAGGAATTCATTCACAAGTTCTTGGAGGTATACTTTCATGATTGGACAGTATTTGGATTGGTAAAGAAGCACGTCTCGAACCTGTGCATGATGTTGGACGCTTGTAGAAAGCACCAAATTTCCATAAATATTAAAAAGCGCATATTCTGTGTACCTTTCGGGATCTTGTTAGGCCACATATTCTGTCGGCAGGGACTGATGGTTGACCTCGTCAAGGTAGCATTTATCATCAGCTTAGCAGTCCCTACAACTAAGAAGCAGTTGCGCTCGATCCTCGGGCACACAGGCTACTACAAGAATTTCATTTAAGGGTATGCAATGATCACGACACCCATGGAGAAGTTGCTAAAGAAGGACATTTCATTTTTTTGGGACGCGGAGTGCCAGAAGAGCTTTGAGCTCCTCAAGGAAAAGATGGTCTCTACACCTATCCTCATAATTCCTGACTGGGTGAAGGTTTTCCATATCCATGTAGACGCTTCAGGGATCGCCCTGGGAGCTGTCCTTACGCAGTTCGGGGAGGGGGACATTGACCACCTGGTTGCATTTGCTAGTATAAAGCTCTCTAGTGCAGAGCGTAACATCTCCACTACTGAGAGCGAGGGGCTGGCCATGGTATATGCCCTGTAGAAATACCGGCATTAATTGTTGGGCGGGCACTTCAAGATGTTCTCGGATCACTCCGCTTTGAAGTACCTAGTAAATAATCCTGTGTGGGGGGGGGGAAGATTTACTGATGGTTACTGCTATTTCAAGAATATGAATTTGAGATAATTGTGAAGCCAGGGAAACTAAATGCTGGACCGGACCACTTGTCCCAAATCGAGAATGGTGAAGAGCCAACCAACCTCGAGGAATGATTTCCTGATGCGAAACTATTTTCTATCAAGGTGGTTGATGTGCACTTTGCTGATATTATTCAATTCTTAGCTATAGGGATGGAACCTGCAGAATATTCGGTACAACAGAAAAAAGAGTTGGTAACCCGTGCGACGAACTTTACCATCATCACAGGCCACTTGTATAAGCTAGGAGCTGATGAGGTACTGCGAAGATACGTTCTAGAGCATGAAAGATAAGCCATTTTAGCAGAAGCCCACAGAGGCATAGTAGGAGGTCACTACGCAGGGAAAGCATCGACGTAGAAGATCTTAAGAGCCAAGATGTGGTTTCCCACACTACATAGTGACTCTTATGACTATTGCAAAGCCTGCGACACATGCCAAAGGACATGAAGACCATCGCGCATGGATGAAATGCCCTTGCAACCACAGATGGGCCTGCAAGTGTTTGAAAAATGGGCTATAGACTTCGGTGGGCTCATCAAGCCACCAGGGAAGAAGACAGGTGCCCGCTACATCATCATTGTGACTGATTATGTAACCAGATGGGCTGAAGTGCAAGCTGTGAAGGATTGTACTGCAGATACTGTTGCACACTTTATTTTTGAGCATATTCTAACTAGGTTTGGCTGTCTAAAGATCTTGATGAGCGATAGAGATATGCATTTCGTTAATGAAACAATACAAGATTTGACTGAAGAATTTAGAATCCACCATGCAAAAAGTACCCCATATCACCCACAGGAAAATGAAATGGTAGAAGATTTTAATAAAATTCTGGAACATGTGTTGACTAAGATCTATAATGTCGATCGAAGCGATTGGGATGTGCGCATCCCGTCGGTCCTTTGGGCCTATCGGACCACGTGCAAGAAATTGATTGGGAAAACATTGTTTCGAATGTTTTATGGAAAGGAGGTCATTATGTCCATGGAGTATATCATTCCTAACTTGCGCATCGCAACCTTTATGATTAGAATCCCTATATTAATAGTTTAGCCCCTTATTATGTTAGTGTAGCCCCCCTTATTGTTATTATTGTACCCCTGTAACCCCCATATTGTTATTATTGTGCCCTTACATTATTATTGTTAGGTCGGCTAGGATTACATTGTGGCCCCCACTAGGATTATATTGTGGCCCCATGGACTCCTATATATAGAAGGAGGTTTTGTTCATTTGTATCATCCAAGAATTGTTCATTTATGTAATGTATTGGAGGTTTCCCCCTCGAAGTGGCTCATTTCTAAGGCGTTGTTATCTCTTTTCTTCTCTTTTTGGAGTTGGTTACCCAACATTTGGTATCAGAGCTTTGGATTCTAGGGTTTCGCTGCTCCAAACAGGTCATCGTGGCATTTTCGCTATAACGTTTTTTTCTACGAAGTTTCAGAAGCTGAAATTTTTAGGGTGTGAAGAAAAAATCCGGAGGAAGCTTGTATAAAAATTTCAGAGTTTGGTTCGCAATAATTTCGGAGATATGATCTGTGGAAGTCAGGTATTTTTTCAGGCTCCTAAACATGTCATCGTGGAATTTGCGCTATAAATGTTTTTCTACGAAGGTTCAAAATCTGAAATTCATATGGTGCGAAGCTGAAATCCTAAGGAAATTCATCAAAAAATTTCATAGCTTGGTTCGCAATATTTTTGGAGATATGATCTGTGGAAGGTAGTGCTTTTTCGGGCTCCTGAATTTCATCTCAAAGAGGTAGATATGAAAGTTCAATAATTCAATAACTCTCTCTGAGCATTGGATTGGAGTGCCGTAAAAATTGGTCGCTAGTACACGGACTGTAGTTTTTTGGATATAAATTTCAGATCTGAAGGACGAAACAGTGACATGTGGAAAGTCGTACAAGTTCACTGTACTGAACCAGTCCATAATTAGGTCATTGTGTGAGATTGGACACAACTTTGTCTTGGAGGATCCAAATCAGGTCAAACCTGTGGCATTCGAAGGATAATTTAGAGGGCTACGTTGGTACCAAAATTAAAATATTGAAGTGCTGAAATCACAGAGATAATCCAATTTCAATATCGAGCTCCTCAAAAGAAAGAAAAAGGTGTGTATTTGTTTTTTAAAATTGCATAACGTTTGTTTGAAAAAGAAGTTTGAAGTGATTCCAAGGGCATATTGAAGAATATTTATCAGCATTGGGTTATATAATGCCTCCAAAAAATAATTCCATACCCATTAAGCCCTCGTAAATCTATACAATGATGCATGAAGAGGAATAATTGCAGTATGAGATATCAAAATTACGGTACCAAGTGCAACAAGTTTCGATCTTACGAAGAGCAATCGAAGATGAAATAGATGGTTTAAAAGCAGAAATGGAGGCTAAGTTGGATGGTTTGAAGGATCAAATAATATCTAATATGGATGATAAATTAGTGGAAGATCACAACGAGCATCAACAACAAGTTCTCCAACTCTCAAAGGATAACCCAACTTTGGTGCAGAATCTAATGAAACAACAAGAAGATCAAAATCACATCGAAAGAAGTTATGAAGCAGTCATAGAAACAAGAACTCGAAAAGTACGATCAATTTCAGAGTATCTCAGAAAGTGGAAGAACTTTCCTATAGAATATTTCACATGGGAGGATGAAAATTTTATACAGAAGCATCAAGAAATAATCAAGCGTTGAGGACAACACTTGTTTGAAGGAGAGGGGCATGTTAAGTCCCTATATTAATAGTTTAGCCCCTTATTATGTTAGTGTAGCCCCCCTTATTGTTATTATTGTACCCCTGTAACCCCCATATTGTTATTATTGTGCCCCTACATTATTATTGTTAGGTCGGCTAGGATTACATTGTGGCCCCACTAGGATTATATTGTGGCCCCATGGACTCCTATATATAGAAGGAGGTTTTTTTCATTTGTATCATCCAAGAATTGTTCATTTATGTAATGTATTGGAGGTTGCCCCCTCGAAGTGGCTTATTTCTAAGGCGTTATATCTCTTTTCTTCTTTGAGCTGTTGCAGAAATAGTTTGAAGAACATGGCTAACATGGCGGAGCTCGATATCATGGAGGAACGCTTAGCGCAACTAGTCGCCTTAGAGGAAGATAGATTACTTTCTAACTTTCATTAGCAAGTTTAGAAGGCTCGAGAAAAAGCTTGACATGATATACATATTCAGCAGAAGGTCTTTTCAGAAGGAGAATTGGTCCTGCTATACGATAGCTAGTTTACAAAACACCTGGGGAAGTTCTGTCAGCACTGGCTAGGCCCCTATATGGTACAGGAAATCACTGATGGAGGAGCTGTTCGGTTAGCTACATTACGCGGTGATATTGTACCAGGATATGTTAACAGAAGCCAGTTGAAGCCCTATCGGGACTCCTCTATGCCGATCAAATGAATATATTACCGGAGTAGCTGTATTGGAAGGAATACACATAGGCACGAGGAAAAGTGCAGGCAGGCCCGTTATACGCGTAAGGGTCGGTCGCAGGTCAGGAAGCCAGGGGAGGTGCGTTGGGAGCGCAAGGGTCGATCGTAGGTCAAGAAGCCTAGGGAGGTGCGCTGGGAGCACTGGGGTAATACACAGCTGCAAAAACTAGCCGTTGGAATAGTACCGCTGGGTAAAAAGCCAACTTTACTGTTGGAAGGAGCGGGCAGTAGGCAATTAATGCGAAGATTTCCGAATATTTTTTACCGTTTCCTTGATGGTAAGTTTCAACTAAGTTTCATCTGACCGTTGTTCACTCTTCAACGCTATAAATGGAGGAGGGAAGCTCTGAATTGGGTTTTGCATGTCCTGAAAATCTTGTTCCTTGTGAATTTCCGTAACTATTATGCTATGTTCATGTCTATGCGTGCATCATCTCTAGGACCAATGACTAAGGGTCTACCATTCCCTATCATTTCAAGTTGCTACATGCCCTAAGGAAAGAACAAGACAAATCAAGCATGACTTTCATCAAGAAAAAGTTTCCAAGGTTTGAAGTTTATTATATAGCATGTGGGAGCTCACCAACGCGGCCTCTAAGGGGACTAAGTGTGTTGCATATGTAGGTAGCCCCATGCAAGGCTGCTCTGCAAAGAACTTCCCGACATCTATGGGTGCATTGGTCACATTGGGAGTGAAATTATCATTGTTCTGGAATCTCCACTTGGCCAGTGCCTTCTAGAAGAGTTCACATGTGTCAAGCTTCGAATCCAAGTGTCCATTTGACATCTAAATGACTGGGAACATGTATTTCCTATTATTGGAAAGTCATTCATTGCAAAACTACCTTCAGTTCATCTATAAATTGAACACAGATCTGAGTGTTTGAGAAGGAATAATTTGAGTAGAGAAATGATGGAGGATTTTCAATAGAGAGTTAGATTTGTGTAACTGCTGCTGGAGATATTTATACTATGATGGGGCTGAGGATCGTTGCTGGAAGGGTCACTTCAAATCATTCGTTTGGTTGTAACCTCTCCTTCTATCATCAATAAAGAATACAACTTAATTTTCCCTATATGCATCTATATTGGCTTTGATTTTCCATATTGCAAGATCTTAGTTGATGTATATTGTTTATGCTTTACTAATTTAGCTAACTAACTTGAATAGACATCTGTATCATTGCTATCTTCTGTTGTTTTAGTGTTCTTTCTTGCAGGAAGCATTTTGCCTACAAGCCGCTTGAATAGGAAGCTACAACGGAAGTGATAGAAGGAGCCATTTAGAAGCGCTTGTATTAAAAGTAAGCCTCTAATCCTTTATGTGTGTTTGCTCTGAGTTAGGAAAGGTAGTCGTATAGTCTTTAATATGTTGTTCTAGATTTTCATCTGTCTAGGGAAGTGTGTTTTATCCGTAATTCACAATGATGTCATGTTCAAGAGCGACTTGCTACCATAAATAAATTTTTTCTCACTTTTCCCAAATTTTCCCCGGTCATTTGTCGACCAGTACCTCTTTTTCTTTTAACAATCTTGAGGAGGGTAGCATTTGCTTGATCTATAATTCAACCCTTCGGGCAAATAAAGTATCACTATTTAATAATTTAACGAGTCTAGCGATGAATGAAACTCGATCCTTGCCATGATCGACAAGACCGTCGCTATTTTATGTTTTAATGAGCTTAACGACAGTGATAGCCCGATCCTTTTTCATATTTAGAGAGTTTGAAAAAGAGGACGAAAGAAAACTCCATAAGTACTTTTTCGTAAATTTTTCACTCAGACCCGAAAAAGTGTAAAATAATATCTGAGAGAACCTCTTTGGTCATGTTTAACCAAGGTACTCCTTTTTCGTAAATAATATTTCTCAGTCTAGAAAAGGGTTAAACTTATACTGAGTAGATATCAATTCATTTACTTTTACGAGCTCGAAAAAATTATAATGATAATATTAAAAAGAAAGAAAAAATTATTATCCCAATGTGACCAACACACCCATAGATGTCGGGAAGTGCTTTGCAGAGCAGTCTTGCATGGGGCTACCTGCATATGCAACACACTTAGTCCCCTTAGAGTCGGCGTTGGTGAGCTCCCACATGCTATATAATAAACTTCAAACATTGGAAACTTTTGCTTGATGAAAGTCATGCTTGATTTGTCTTGTTCTTGCCTTAGGGCATGTAGCAACTTGAAATGATAGGGAATGATAGAACCTTATTCATTGGTCTTGGAGATGATGCCCAGTTAACCAGGTCATTGGGAATGATGCCCAAATTGACCTATAACAATTTCCCCCTAAAGCATGAGGTCAAAATAGTAAAAACATTTGATTGAGATGATTTACACTGTGATGGGCTGGAGATGAAGCAGGGTGGTCACCTGCATCAATATTACAATAAATTACATCATGATATATCCTATTTGATCATAATTTTTGAGGGTAGGCATTCCCATGTTCAACACATAAACAATCTAATAACATGTACATAATTCATAAAGTCGTCGACATTGGAATGTTTCCTAATGCAGACATGCCTACAGATATAGGCCCATGTTCGGATGACAATCTGTATGTAAGGTAACCGTACAGATGATGTCTACAAAAATCCTGAAATCACAGCCCGAATGGCTGAAACTAGATCCGGGGTCTTCTTATCTCGTTCACTCGATCATTCAGGTACAAGTCTAGCCATGCGAATATATGATTTGTTGTCGAACATGGAAAGACATAATTTGATTATCAGCCAATGATGTGAGCTGTTAACAAATGTGATAGAACCACCATTAATGAAAATGACCCTCAAGGTACTGCAGTACATTTCGTAAGGCGTGAATAGATGATTTGATGTCGAACGCCAAACAAAATCTTTCGGTCAAAGGTCTGGAAGCGAGGATCTTGTTGATGCTGTAACAAGCCTCATGGTACTGGAATCTAATGTTTCTAAGTGAACTTCTTGGATATTGATTTGTTGTCGACAGGAAGTCACCTATTGCGAAACGAGAGTTACTGATTTTGGAGACAAGGGTATGACTTGATATAGAAATTTTTAGGGTCATGAGAATAATGGTATATGAGTATTGCAGAAGGATGAGTTTATTCACTGGATGAATTCTCTTGAACATATCAGCGACACTGTGATGAATTGGTAGCATTGACCCAAAACCGAAGTGAAGGTATGATGAACCATAGGTGTGAATGAACCGTCAAGATGATTACCCAACCCAAACAGTCACGGACATGGAGTGAAGGAAGTGTCATGTTCAAGAGCGACTTGCTACCATAAAGAAAATTTTCTCACTTTTCCCAAATTTTCCTCGGTCATTTGTCTACCAGTACCTCTTTATTTTTTAACAAGCTTGAGGAGGGTAACATTTGCTTGATCTATAATTCAACCCTTCGGGTGAATAAAGTATCACTATTTAATAGTTTAACGAGTCTAGCGATGAATGAAACTCGATTCTTGCCATGATCAACAAGCCTGTTGCTATTTTATGTTTTAACGATCTTAACAACAGTGTTAGCCTAGTCCTTTTTCATATTTAGAGAGTTTGAAAAAGAGGACAAAAGAAAAATCCATAAGTACTTTTTTATAATTTGTCACTCAGATCCGAAAAAGTGTAAAATAATATCTGAGAGAACCTCTTTGGTCATGTTTAACCAAGGTATTCCTTTTTCGTAAATAATCTATCTCAGTCCGGAAAAAGGTTAAACTTATACTGAGTAGATATCAATTCATTTACTTTTACGAGCTCAAAAAGACAAGTGCTTGGCAATCTTTTCGCATTATCAGAGTCTGAAAAGAGCTAAAAGAAGACTCCAGGGGTTCCTTTTTCACTGTTATTGAAACTCAAAAAAGAGATAAAAGTGCGCTTCAAATCCTTTTTCGTTTTTAATAAAGCTCAAAAAATAAGGAGAAAAAATATGCTTTGTGGTCAAATCATTCTTGAAATAAATATGCATGACCAATCTGTTCATCAGTTGTATTTCCTGTTCAGAACAACATCAAATGGATTAAAAATACCTATTTCATGATAAACACATAATAAAACTATAGTCATAGCAATAAATTTAATTTCAAATAATTAAAAGACTATTTAAAAGTAGTTTCACTATTCATTCCATAGTTACCATTTGTATTTTGGAGCTCTGAACCTGATTTTTCCCTCGAACATCAGTTGCTGATTGTGTGCAATTAGTAAGAATGTTTTGAATGCCCCCCTGCAAGAGCTTATGTTGAATGCCCCCCGCAAGAGAAAATGCCCCCCAAGCTTCATTTCATGCACCTAAGTAGAATATTAGTTACTGATAGCTGGATGGAATGAAGGTTCATTATAGGGGAGGATTTGTTTCATTTTTTAACGAGCTTGACACAGGAAAAGAACTATGCTCATGACTTGTTTCAATTTTTAACGAGGTTGACATAGTAAAAGAACTTTCTTCAAAGGCACTTGTTTCATTTTTTAATGAGGTTGACACAAGAAAAAAGAACTATCCTCAAATTATTAATCTGTTTCTTAATTGTTATTATTATTATCCCAATATTATTAATATTAATATTATTATTATTTTTAATATTATTAATAATAATTATTGGGATAATAATTTAATATATAATGATAGAGCTTCTTTTGATAATTTCACAGCCCTAGCTACTGTCTTTTTGACTCATTTCTAGTTACCCATCATATATGAAACTGGAATGGAACTCTTGACTAATTTCAAACAGACTAATGCTACTCACATTTCTGATCATATTCATGAGTGGCGTCGTCGTCATCGAATGGTTAAGACCTTTGTTCTAGATCAACTCCTTGATGAATGGTTCATTAAGTCCCTGTTACCATCTATAACCGAGGATGTGGCTAAGGGTGGCGTTGTCACAGAAGAGCAAGTTATCGCTCGTGCACAATATTTAGACTTGATTTACACTCAGTCTGGCACGCTCTATGAAAAGATCCCTAATGCGCCGAGATATAATTTCAATGTTCCTCCTCAATTGAATGAATATCATGCCGGAGATGGCTTGATAGACACTGCAAGAACACACCACACTACTGCATCTGATCTTGCTCCTACTTCCGAAATTAATGCCATGTCATTTGACAAAGGAAAAGGTGATAAGCAACCAAGAAGTAAGAAAAAGGGGAAATAAAAGAAAAAAAAAACTTCTAACCTGTAGGAAAGATCATTTGATGAACCGTATGGACCTCGGAAACCTCGTTATCCATGCATAATCTGTAATGAGGAACACTTTGCTAGGGATTGTCCTCACCACGCTGAAGTCTAAAAAATCATCAATACTTCCAATGCATCAGCTATGTTGACAGACCCGTTTCCAAATCCAAACACTAATTTGGTTGCTATAGATCCAGTTCCTAGTTCCCAAGTGTTAATGTTATCTGTCAAAAAACCTTCAATAGATATTTTGGTGTTGACACGAAATACAGATTATGGTAGTCCGACCACTGATCAACATACTACCTCGACAATGAATCTATCTACAGAATCAGTACCGCCTACTGCTATTCCTGAATTGACAATCAAGCCACCAAAGGGAGTAATTCATAAATCGACATATAATCCTCGAGTAAGAGCTGCACAAAATTATAATATAGTTGAAGATTTGGCTCAATCCCCTTAAGCTATGTCTGCTCGTGAGGTGTTACAAAATTGTTCCTCCCAAAAACAGGCTTTATTGTCGGCTATTGGTGGAATTGATCCGACTAATTCTAATCTTGTCGTCTTTAATCATATGGGCTATGTGCCGAAACTACCAGCAGAATTGGCATTCTCCATACAGGTAAATTTTCTCAATCACTTTGTTCATCGCACTATTATTGATGAGGGAACATCTACATGCATTATGTCTCTAAAATTTTGGAAGTCACTTGGCTCACTGCGCTTATCACAATCATCAACGACGTTGAAGGCATTTGATGGATGTACATATAAACCTTGTGGTATTATTAATAACTTGCATGTTGAACTAGGGGGAAAAACAATGAAAATTGATGTTGAGGTTGTTGACGGACCCCTTGACTATAATATTTTACTTGGAAGGCCATGGGTATATGCAATGACTGCTATTGTTTCTACATATTTTATAATGATTGCCTTTCCACATAAAGGTACAATTACAGTCATTAATCAACTATCCTTCTTTGCCTCTGCTTCATAGGTAACCGGAAGCATCCTGTTCGTTCACATACCCTAACTAGAACTTCAGAACATTGGTGTAGGACTCTTAAAGGATTCCACTCTCATGGGAACCTTTTCATTACCGCCGCGAGCGACGTCGGCCGAATTTGCAAGCATAGAGACCGACTACATGATCTCTTCCACTTTATCTCGCTTAAGGAAGAGTACAGGTGATTCTGATATTTCTACGTTGGATGAGTTTCTGCCGCCCAACCCTATTGAGCTATCATAGCAATCAACCTATCTGGCTTGGGCGGAAAATCCAAAATCAACGTTGTCGAGTGTTTGGGTTGATCGTTCCTTAGATTTTGGTACTCCATATGATCCATTTTCCTCAACATTATTGACAGATGAGAATATTTTGGAAGCTATGATGTCAGAAGGAGAACCATGGGAAGATTATCATCATCGTTCCCATCTTCCTTATTATGAAGAAAATAATCTTAGAGAACTATATCACCCATCCATCAAAAATTTATTTTCGAATTCTTTTCCCATTAATGCAATCGGTTCCGAGCGAAATCTTTCAAATATCGAAGAAACGATTTCTATCGATATTTCGACTAAACCTGGCGTTGTAGATAATATTCATGTCGGTGTATCTCGATCTCCATCAGAACTCGAATCATATCGCTCTCTTTCTCGTGAATTTCGTGATGTATTTGCTTGGTCTTACGAGGAAATTCGAGGCATAGATACTAGTATAGTTGAACACACTATTAATATGTATCTTGAAGTCAAACCAGTGCGTCAACAACTTTGTCCTGTTCATCCAAAGAAAGTCGCTGCCATCAAAGCAGAAGTTGAAATTTTTTTGTGTCCTGGTTTCATTTACCCTATTCCGCTAATTGAGTGGGTTTCCAATATCATTCCTGTCATGAAAAAACAAGGAACCATTAGAGTGTGCATCGATTATCGGGATGTTAATCATGCTTGTCCAAAAGATAACTATCCTACTCCCTTTATCGATCAGATTATTGACGATTGTGCTAGATGTGAAATATTTTAATTCATGGATGGATTTTTTGGCTAAAATAAAATCAATATCTGCCCAGATGATCAACATAAGACATCATTCATCTGTCCCTGGGGCACATTCACTTATAGGAATGTAATGTTCCAAATCTGGAATTTTCTGCAACATATAGAATAACTTAAGGTGTTACAAAGTTGGAGAGGAAGCTATATGTCTGATAAAAAATGTATAACCACTTTTCCTTCAATATTATGTGCATCAGAAACTTTATACAGTAATTTATAAGCCAAAAAGTGGGGAAAAACAACTATTTCAGCCCTAAAACGCTTAATTCCAAGGATGTGCGTAAAAAAAGTAGGAGGGATGGCTGGATCTGATATCTTAGGCTAAGAGGAGTCTACATACCGAATTTCAGATCAAAAAAATGCTCCTAGCTATGTTAAACAGTTCCTCCATTCCCGACTAGGCTAGAAAACCCTGATTTCCCATGACTTAATGTATGCAGAAATTTACTAAAGCTCAGGCAGTGTGATTTTATGAAGGTATTAGTTTTAATAGGTTAATAAAATCATGAAATAAGCTACACAACACTACTAATATAGTATAAGAGAGAAAATGAAGACTTTTATGAGAAAATCCCTCTAAAAGAGGTGCTGCAACAATTGTATTTCACTGTAAAACCGTGATAGCTTTATTTTCTAAAGCATACAACAACTGTAGGTTAAAAATCAGATCTATTATAGATCAGTGTACAAATTATTAGATCTATATGAGATCTACACACTAGATTGTCCCTATTTTACATACCCCTTGGGGTTTTCAGCAAATCATGAAGCATAAGGAGTAGATATGAAATCTTATGCAACAGATCTACAGATTTCTGCAGAATTTCTGAAGTAAATACATGTATGAATAGATCAGATCTGGAAGGTACATGGATTGGTTGGCCAATCCATGGATCACCACGGTGAGGGAAGATTCCCAACACTGGAGATCTCTCTCCCAAGAGATAGCTGAATCACCCTACAACTTCTTCCTTGCAGATTACACAGTTCAAGAAGGGTAACTGTGCAGTAGGCTCTAGAATATGATATGGCCTGATGCCAAGATCTGAAATTATGCTCCAATAGGAGAGGCACTCTTCCAGGAGGTTAAAAGACACACTCCATGAGAAGAGACTCCCCAAAACAATCTAGATCTAAATAGATCTAGAGCTCCACTTACTGCAGCTTACGAAAGAAATCAAACCCTCAAAAGTATTTTCATTGCAGTTGGAAGTAGAAGCTTGGCCAATTTCCAGATAGTGGATGAGAAATGCAAAACTCTTCCAAGAGCTACTCTATATTGGAAAGAGGCAGGATTCCCGCCTGGGAACACCTAGTGCTAAGTAGCACTATTCTCAGGCTAAACAACCTAGAGAATTCGAATTAGTCAAAGGAGACTAATTTCTGAATATCTTGAAAAACCTCTTCTTGCTGCTCTCCTCTTTCTTTTATAGGATGAAAGTCTTGCAAAACCCTAAACCATCTCAAAGGTTTAGCTCCTTTCACATGTGCATCCTCCTTCTAGATCTGCGTTGAGTATTTAGGAGGTACATTGCACTTAGACAACGCTGTAGATAAGGTATTTTTGACCTAGTCAATTGTCACAAACCTTTTTCACACAT
Organism: Pinus albicaulis; assembly: GCA_034641835.2. Lineage (NCBI taxonomy): Eukaryota > Viridiplantae > Streptophyta > Pinopsida > Pinales > Pinaceae > Pinus > Pinus albicaulis. Next base: position 688,117,161 of record CM076575.1, read on the forward strand.
AAGGGGTTTTATCAAAGCAGCCCTGATTTAGCCTTGTTCACATTGGGCATTGATTTATTACATAGTTTTTTAGGAGTTTATTGATCCTCCCTTACAATATTAATCATGAACATGAAAATAAAAATGAAATTGAATATTCCTATTAGCTTGGGCTAATTAGGAATATTACAGTCCCCCCCCTTCAAAATGTTGCTTGTCCTCAAGCAACTCCAAGGTAGAGAAAAACTTCTCCTTTCCTCTTCTTGTGGCCTCATCAGTGGATCCCACCATGGCTGAAAATGATATGCAATGAATATTTCCTCCAATGACTCCCTCCAAGTGCAAGATATCAAAGTGTACATCATGAGAAAATGGAAGGTACAAGTGGTGATCTCTTTGTTGCTCAATGGCCTCCTCAAGGTAGGAGTGACGATGAACACGGGGAATATTATTCCCAACGAGTGACTTCCATACCCATGCTATCATCCAAATGAAGTGAGCCAATCTAGTTAGCTAAAAAATATCCTCAACCCTTGGTTCAGATAATGTGTTGGGGCTGCATGGAGAGATTGGATCCTCCCACCCAAGTGGTTTCTCTCTCCATTTATGATAATTATGGGGCTGTTGCTGCTCTTGGGCTAAAGTATTATGACCTTCAAGAGTGGCCCAAGCTACCCCACCAAACAAATGAACCATGAAGTGCGTCCTCCAAAAACTCAAGTTCTGCAAATGGCTTCTCCCACATGAAGAAAAGAGATGTAGTTTGAAAATCATGGACTGCCCATTGCTTCTCTTGAAACATGCATCATGCAAAGTAGGGAAAATTATACTACCAATGGGCATCTTCAACTCATAGCCCACTCTCCAAAAAAATATTCCCATGAGCATAAACATATCAACAATACATGGAAACAGAATACAATGAAAGCAAGTTGCCAAATGACAACCGGAGAGTGAATCATAGTTCCTCTCATGGAACCAACGCAATTCATCCTTGGCTTGCACCAAATCAAACAAGAACAAGTTCTCTTCCAGCCACTTTTTTTCTACCACAATCATATTACAAAATATAAACATGAAGGTACAAAGTGGTGTCAATGGTGCACACCAAAATTCATGTGGCTTCCCCCACAAACCACCAATGAGATAGCCAATATCAGTGTTGAAAAAGGTTGCAAGTACATCATTATACAATATGCAAGAAGGAACAAATATTCTTGATACATCATTCTGCTCAAACAAGGAAGAGAAGTACAATAAAAAATGTGAAATTATACCTCCTCCATCATGCACTTGAGATCTTGAGCTGAAATGGCTCAACTGGAATTTCTCCCTCACCTCCAATGAGTAGGGAAGTGGCTGTGACCTCCTCTTCATTACCATTTGGGCTATGCATCTTTCCATATGATAAAATATGTCATGCTGGCTGCCCTCCCAAGTGAACTCCTCCATCAAATGGAAATATAAATCAAGGTGCATAGAAGAGAAGTCCTCATGTGCTGCATGTAGCAGCTTCTCCTTGAGACCAAAAGATCTAGTTAAGAAGATCCTGCCATAGGAATAGATGACCAAATCATCCACCATGTATCTATCATCTCCATCCGGGTCATCAAGAATCATGCATGCACCAAGATCCTTGGATTACTCTACCAAGAGTTGAGACCTCCAATAGAAATCAATCCTCCCAAGAGACAGCGTTGGTGATCTAGCATATGAAGCTCTCCTCATGCTTCTGCCTGCTACTTTGACATCCCTCATGCCAAATTCATCCTCCAAACTCATCACCTCCTTGGAATCCAAGAATGGTGAGCCAAGAGGCAATATGTCTCTCACCAAATCTAAATCTGGTGGCCTCCTAGGTGGAATGCCTCCATGTAATGAGACATCAAAATTTGAATTAGACTGCATGTATGAGTGGAATGATTTGTCCCTCTCTTCTCTGCGCAGTGCAGTCTTCTTCCTTTGTGCAGAAAATTTCTAAAATAGATAAGAGTGAATGCTCATCATCCCCTCATGTTGATCCTTCTGATCTTCTTCTTCTTCTAATGGTACATTTCTGGTATTCCTTCTCTGCTCATCCTCTTCATCAATATGTAAGAATGCCTGATCATCAATGAGAGACCCTAGATCTTGGTCATCTCTTGAAGGAGGTACCTCCATGTCATCACAAGTGGAAGAGGGCCCTTCATAAGATGGGGATATTGCCCTTATCAAGCCATCATACATGTTCTTATCCCCTTTAGAAATAAGGAGTGGAGCTGGTTGCATGGTCTGCTCCAATGCATGCAAAGTGTTTGATGTTTTGATACATGATGGTTCACATTGATTTTCATCAAATTTATTCATCAATCCCTTAGTGAATTCATCATATGATTTTATATTTTCATGATAACAAGAAATATAATTTTGAAACCACCCATCATGAGCCATACCTTTGAGTTGCAGCGCTGCTACTCCAATGGCCTCATCTTCTTCCTCCATTCTCCTTGTAGTGAATGTGGGCAATGAACTGCGCTGTGGATATACATGTGTGGCTGAATGATCACACCCTTCATGAAAATAGCTAGGGCTTGCTTCATCTCCAAATACTTTTAGAATTTTTCTGCAATCTTCCCTTTCTGTCTCCTTGATATCTTCTTTGATACCCTCCAAAGTTTGGAAAAGAAGTAGGGAGATCTCCTCTTCCATCATTCTTCTTCCTCCTCTTTCCTTTGAAAAGAAAGTAGGCATATTCCAACGTTGTAGATCAGATTGTGTAGCTAAATGCTTACACACATTGTAATGAATTCTGGGGCTTTTAATATCAGAGGGATCTGCATGACCTCCCTTCTCCATTCCCCTGATTTCTCCTTTCAGTACATGAAGAGTTTCTGAAAACTCTTCTCTCTGCAGTCTTCCAGAAAAGGGGTTTAGGCCCTTCTCCTTTGTGTCTTCAGTGTAACCAGACTTCTCCATTATATTTTTCTTGCTTCTTCTCTTTATCTTCTGAAATATTGATCTCACAGGCTGTGCCATAGATCAAGGTCTGATACCACCGTAATGTTCAAAATCTGGAATTTTCTGCAACAAATAGAATACCTTAAGGTATTAAAAAGTTGGAGAGGCATATATATGCCTGATAAAATATTTATATCCACTTTTCCTTCAATATTGTGTGCATCAGAAACTTTATACAGTAATTTATAAGCCAAAAAGTGGGGAAAAACAGCTATTTCAGTCCTAAAACGCTTAATCCCAAGGATGTACGTAAAAATAAGCAGGAGGGACAGCTGGATCTGATAGCTTAGGCTAATAGGAGTCTACATACCTAATTTTAGCTCAAAAAAATTCTCCTAGCTATGTTAAACAGTTCCTCGATTCCCGACTAGGCTAGAAAACCCTGATTTCCCATGACTTAATGTATGCAAAAATTTACTGAAGCTTAGGCAGCGTGATTTTATTAAGGTATTAGTTGTAATAGGTTAAGAAAATCATGAAATCATTTACACAACACTACTCATACAGTAGAAGAGATAAAATTAAGACTTTTATGATAAAATCCCTCTAAAAGAGGTGCTGCAACAATTGTATTTCACTGTAAAACCATGACAGCGTTATTTTCTGAAGCATACAGAAGCTGTAGGTTACAAATCAGATCTAGGACAACTCAGTGTACAAATTATTATACCTATATGAGATCTACACACTAGATTGTCCCTATTTTACATACCCCTTGGAGTTTTCAGCAAATCATGAAGCATATGGAGTAGATATGAAATCTTATGCAACAGATCTGCATATTTCTGTAGAATTTCTGAAGTAAATACATGTATGAACATATCATATCTGGAAGGTACATGGATTGATTGGCCAATCCATGGATCACCATAGTGAGGGAAGATTCCCAACACCAAAGATCTCTCTCCCAAGAGATAGTTGAATCACCCTGCAACTTATTCCTTGCAGATTAAGTAGTTCAGGAAGGGTAACTGTGTAGTAGGCTCTAGAATATGATATGGCCTGATGCCAAGATCTGAAATTATGCTCCAATAGGAGAGGCACTCTTCCAGAAGGTTAAAATACACACTCCATGAGAAGAGACTCCCCAAAACAATCTAGATCTAAATAGATCTAGAGCTCCACTTGCTGCAGCTTACAAAAGAAATCAAACCCTCAACATGATCTACATTGCAGTTGGAAGTAGAAGCTTGGAAAATTGACAGATAGTGGATGAGAAATTAAAAACTCTTCCAAGAGCTACTTTATGGAAAGAGGTGGGATTCCCGCCCGGGAACACCCAGTGCTAAGCAGCACTATTCTCAGGCTAAACAGCCTAGAGAATTCGAATTAGTATAAGGGAACTAATTTATGAATATCTTGAACAACCTCTTCTTGCTGCTTTCCTCTTTCTTTTATAGGATGCAAATCTTGCAAAACCCTAAACCATCTCAAAGGTTTAGCTCCTTTCACATGTGCATCCTCCTTCTAGATTTGCGCTGAGTATTTAGGAGGTACATTGCACTTAGACAACACTTTAGATAAGGTCTTGTTGACCTAGTCAATTGTCACAAACATTTTTCACACATAAGGGGTTTTATCAAAGCAACCCTAATTTAGCCTTGTTCACATTGGGCATTGATTTATTACATAGTTTTTTAGGAGTTTATTGATCCTCCCTTACAATCTTATTCATGAACATGAAAATAAAAATGAAATTGAATATTCCTATTAGCTTGGGCTAATTATGAATATTACAAGGAAACTTCCATTTGGTTTAAAGAACGTTGGGGTAACTTTTCAGAGAGCAATGGATTATGCTTTCAATGACATCAAGAACATTGTTCAACCATATCTAGATGATTTACCAACGCATTCACGAAATCAGACTGATCACCCGATGCATTTGAGAGCTATTTTCTTATGTTGATGACACCAAAAAATGCACCTCAATCCACATAAATGTGTGTTTTGTGTTGGTTCTGGTCGTTTGCTTGGATTCATAGTCTCAAAAGAAGGGATTCAAATCGATCTTTTGAAGGTTCAGGCCATTCTTGATTTTCCTGCGCCGTCAAACTTACTTTAGATACAGAAACTTCAAGGAAAGACTAACTTCCTAAGAAGGTTCATTCCAAATTATGCTGAAATGGCTAAAGGATTTACTCGACTATTGAAAAAGGGGATTCCCTTCCATTGGGACCAAGTTGCGCAAGCTTCTTTTGATGCCCGCAAGGACACTCTTGTCTGAGCGTCATTAATTTATCCTCCTAATTATCAAAACGATTATTTCCTATATATCGCTGCGGCCGAAACGACCATTGCTATGGTATTGGTCCAAGTAGAAGATGGAATTGAACATACAATCTATTATTTGAGTTGTAATCTTAATGATATGGAAGTTAAGTACTCATACGTAGAAAAGATTGCCTTGGCAGCTGTTCAAGCTGTCCAAAGATTTCGCCTTTATATCTTGCTCCGAAAAACAACAATAGTTTCAGATTGCAACCCCATGACTTACATCTTATCATGTCAGTTGTTGGGGGGGAAATATTCAAAATGGATTGTCATTTTGCAGGAATTTGATTTGGAATTTATCAAATCCAAGTCAAAGAAGTCTTTAGTATTGGATGAGCTTCTCTGTGACCTTCCCTCTGATAGTACTGAAACTGCGTCGGAACCATCAATTCCAGACGAGTCTCTGTTTCTGATCGGATCTTATGATCCTTGGTATGGGGATTTCATCATTTATCTCCAAACCCAAACTTTTCGACCTAATACCTCTTGCTCTGAACAATGACGTATTCGATACCAAGTTAAATATTATCTCATCGTCGGCGATACAGTTTATCGTCGTGGTGTCGATACCATTTTAAGGAGGTGCCTCACTCATGAGGAGGCCGAAAAAGTATTAAATGATTGTTATGCTGGGGCTTGTGGTGGAAACTTATCTGGATATGATATCGCACAGAATATACTCCGCGCCAGTTACTTTTGGCGTACTATTTTTCGAGACTGCATCCTCGTTGTCAGAAGTTGTCATGCATGCCAGATTTTTGATCGTAAAATCCGCAAAACGCCAGCGCCAATGCATCCTGTTGTCTCTTTTAGACCATTTAAGAAATGGGGTATTAAATTCATGACCTATAACCCTCCTTCATCTGGGGGGCATGGTTATATTATTATCGTAGTTGACTATTTTACCAAATGGGCCGAAGCGATGCCTACATTCAAAAACACAGGACAAACGGCTGCATTGTTTTTCTTCAACCACGTTATTGCACGGTTTGGGGTCCCACAGGCTATAGTAGATCATGGGAATTATTTTTGCAACCACATGATGTCTAAATTGACTACCAAGTTAGGATTGTCACATGATAATTCTACTCCTTATTATCCACAATCAAATGGAAAAGTTGAGGCTATTAACAAAATTATTAAACGAATGCTTCAACGAATGATAGGAGTTTGTAAAAGAAACTGGAATTTAATCCTGTACTCTGTCTTATGGGCGTATCGAACCTCGGTGAGAAACGCAACCATATTTACTCTTTTTCAATTGGTGTATGGTCTGGAAGCTATCTTACCAATTCAATGCGAAATATCATCGTTAAAACTCGCAATAGACTTGTTACCTGACACCTCAGAAGAAGAAACGTGTCTCCTTAACCTCATCCATCTTGATGAAACGCGTCGTGAAGCCCAATTGGCCAACGAAGCACATAAGAGACCTATAAAGGCGCAATACGAAAAAAATGTCCAGCCTCACATTTTCTCAGAGGGCAACTTGGTCCTTCTCTACGATCAAGAAGCTGATGTAATAGGTATAGGGAAATTTGAGCCGTTATGGCATGGCCCCTATATTGTCAAAAGAGTTCTTGCTAAGGGTGCCTATGAGTTAGTTGATTACGATGGAATTCCATTGGCGCAACCTAGAAATGGGTTGTATTTGAAATGTTACTATGCTTAATCATGAGTGTGGTAATTTTTTGTATTATATTGTATACATGCTGTTAATTTGCATTCACTATCTTAATTTTTTTTTAGAGTTTTCTTGACGTTAGTAATCTGCTTTACATTTCATTATAGATGTCTGAATCTTCAGAACCATTTGTTGGATATACTTATGGTGCTAGTCGTAGTACACAAAATCTATCCTCTGCAACGTGGGCCATTTTCGCTCCAAACAATGAGTTAGTGAGTTTTCAAGGGATTTGTATTGGTAGATTGACGAACAATATCGCTGAGTATAGCGCATTGATCGAAATTATCTCTGATGCCATTTCATTTGGTATTAACCACATAATCATAAGGTTAGACTCACAACTTCTGGTATTACAACTTACTAGTGTTTATACTGCTAGAAATCCAACACTTCTTAGATTGTTCCTAAGAGTTCGAATTTTGGAAAGACATTTTGATTTTATTCAATATCAACACATTTCCAGAAATTTGAACACATTGATTGATTCATTAGATAATAAAGTTTTAGACAGACATTTGCAACATATGTAAATATTGCACATTAAACATAGGAGAAAATCTGAAATCATATAGATAGATAGTTATAGGTTTTTACAAAATTTGTGCCCAAGACACATTGGTCATCTGACATCAAAATGTATGAAAAATTTCATACGTAAACTAGTGGTGCTTATGGTAACATGCTATAGATCTAGCTATCCTACGAAGTAATCACATCCAACGGTTAGGAACCCCAATAGTGTGTCACTGCAGTCACATAGGAAGCTCTTTGATTCGACAATCCAGAATCCCAAAGGTTAAGCCTTCTATGTGCTGCTGAAGCTCAGTCAGAGTCTCAGCTAGATCAAGATCCTGAAGGACTGCTCTCCCGACAACCCTCTCTGCTGGCACATCTACTTCACGCTCTGGTTCCACTACTGGTTGAATGCGACCAACATCTGCATTACATCAAACATTTATTTTAGTCTTGGAAATAAATAAAAACGAAAAAACATTGTATAAACCTTAGGAAAATAAAAAAAAACATGGTCAAAACATTCTTACCTATTGCACCCCACTTAGCGCCTTCTGGTAGTGCTAAATCTGGATCTCCTCCAAAATCGACACCTACATACGCATACTCATCGATCGTGACAATCTATCACCGGAACCAGGCAAATAATGCAGTAGATAACACAACAGTCGATTAGCTAGCATGCCAACCCATGAGTTCTACCCATCTTTGCATCCAAAGATATCTAGGACTAGCTATATCCAGTGTCAAATGCTGTGGCTGCATCAGTGGAATCCATTCCAAGGCGAAGGATATAAGGATAGAACCATAACTGAAATTATTCTTCCTTCCTCCCTTTGCTTTGTTCGGTTGTTCCTTTATCTGAGATAGAACATGTTGAACTCTTAGTTAAACTGAGAGGGGGGGGGGGTGAATCAGTTTAACACATTCATGGACTTTTAAAATTTTTTCATTAACACTTGTTTACACCTTCATTTCATGTTCAACTTAACATGTGAGTAATCTTAGAATGTGAGCAACAAGCATTAATATAATGTAACAGTAGACTTAATATGAGAGCAGCAAGTATTAAGCAGATGATATAAACCAGATCAACACATAAATATCATGCACAGAGACACCAGATATAAGTGGAAACCCATAAAGGGAGAAAAACACATCTTATTATTGCTGTGATGCAAAGGCAAGCTCCAAATCCATCTCACCACTGATTTTCTGTAGGCACCAACCTACAGGAGGCTCCAACCTCAATTCTGCAAGCTACAACTTGCAAGGAAGCTCCAACTCCCATCAATTTTCTGCAGGCACCAACCTACAGGATGCTCCAACCTCAGTCATCTACAACTGAAATTTTATCAAGCTACAACTTGATGTGGAAGCACCAACTCCCATCTATTTTCTGCAGGCACCAACCTACAGGAGGCTCCTACCTCAGTCAGCTACAATGCACATCTATCAAGCTACAACTGGATAGGGAAGCTTCAACTTCCTTACTCTTTCAAAAGAAAAACACTTGATGATTTACCTTGGATATCAGCTCTGTTCTGTACCTTCTCTTCTGCTGTTCAACAGTCCCCATATCCGTCCTTATATCATTTCTGCATCTTCTCAGATTCACTATCAGCTTCTCCTTCTTCTTTGCTCAGCTCCTCCTTCTACTCTGCCTCACTGCTTCATTTCTGCATTCTCTGACTTTTCACGACATCTCGTTCTGCTCCTCCTTCTTCTTATCTTCTCTGCCTCAATTCCATACTTTTCATTCTCTATACTCACTCTCTCTAACCTCTTGCAGCTTTCTTATTTTCTTCAACTCTCTTCAATTCTGCTGCACACTCTCTTCTTCTCTCACTCTATTTTCATAACATTCTCCCCTTGGATATTACCCTGTTTTATACAAAATAGCTTCATGGCTGTTTGTATTCTACTTGGAGTTCAAAATGGACAGCCATGTCTGTTTGCCTTCTGCCTTCTCATCTCTTTTATCCGCTCATTTAGAAAAGATAACTGTAGGTACCAATTTAACATTACAGTGGGATATTTGTTCTCTTCCGGAGACTTGCCAATGCATCACAAACAATAAAAATCAATTACAACATTCACATTTTCGGTTACATAAAAACAATTTTACTCAGCCCATTTTCTGGCTTTTGGCTTTGCTGGCTTTGTCTTTTCTGCTGCTGTCAGGTAACTGTCCTACCTTCTTTTGCTCACCGTCTTCTACATATTTTCCAGTTTTCTGTGCTTGTTCACCTGTCAAATTCATTCCTGTGCATATTCTTGTTCACCGTGATTGTGTGTCTGCTGTATATATATATATATATATATATAACTACTGATCTGGCAATCTAAATAAACATATCTAGAGCCCTTTTCCTTCCACGGTTATCTTATGGTTGTGAACCATGTCTAACAGATTATGTATGCGGGAACTTTGTTCTTTACCTTAATGATCTTATACCTTATTATAAAATTCATAATGCGCCTCTAACGTTTTCTACCTTTATATTTTGATTATGAGATCATATATGTCAGGACCCACAACTTTGCGCTCTTTGTATCTGTTTGTGCGATGAATTAGACCATGATTATAAGGCCTTTGAAATTATCCACTACTCCATGGTCTTTGGCGTATTAATCAATATATTTTCCCGGTATTAAAGCTCAACCTGCAACTTCATATTATGATTTGACTATTAAAATTGGACCATTGCAACTTTTAACTTTTCAATCTTCATAAGCGGCGTCTCTTTTTTAAAATCTAAATGATGGCCGGTAAACCCATAGTCCCCTATCTGCTGTTTCAATTTGATGTATAAAGGCATGTATCCCCAGATTTTAACTCCAGTAATATATGTATACCTCTCTCAATTCATACGAGAGTACACCCCTTATTTCACATCATATATCCTTTTATCAATCCCAACACTAACCTTTGAAAGGTTCGGGCCCCACAGCTTCATAAACCCTTTTTCTATTTTCCGAGTTTGCATCTTTCTCCAATGCGATGCGATTTCTTCGATTGCGATTACTCCGATGCGATGCGATGTGATTGCTTTGATTGCGATTACTCCGATGCGATGCGATGCGATTACTTTGATTGCGATTAATCGCAATCGCAACTTTTAGTTGCATGTTCCGATATTCCTATGCTCCGATGCTCCGGTGCAATCACTCCGATTCGATGCGATGTGATTACTCCGATTGTGATCAAATGCCGATGCGATGAAACAATGTTATGCCAGAAATCAAGCACTTATGAATCATAGTTCACAGACCCGTCGGGTCCGCATCTTCATCGCAATCACAACTTCTATTGTCATGCTTCTCTGCCACAGTTTTCTCCGATGCGATTGGGTGAGGGTCCCACCTTATGGTACTTTGGTTGTATTAGACTCGAGCTATAGAGTAATTCACATATATGTATATATGTGTATACTTTGGTTCTTTTTTTAAAAGGTGCTACACTGATATAAAGCGCTGCTATTTGTGTACTTTGCCGCTTCAGTCTTTAGTGTATCCTCCAGCTGGGGTAATGATTCTCAGAATTTATGTTTATGTATCCCCCAGCTTGGGTAACGATTCTCGGAATTTTATGTAGGGGGTCCCACACATTTCATCTAACGGTCACAATCTCGTCGCGCCCATCCAACAGATTCGACGGTAACTGATGAATATCACATAGATTAGTAGCACTAGGGTTATTCTTTAGAATTCACACGATGAAAATGGTTTTACAATACCACCCTCTGCCATGTGTCACACAGAGGCATGTATCGCGTCCAAAAAGGTGTTACTGCTTACCATTCCCAAGGGCGCGTGATACTGCTGGTTTTTCCTCCGAAACTGCCGTCACTATTCCCTCTTGGTTCCACGGTTCTTCAAGGTTTCGCGCCATTTCTTTTAGCATGGTTTCTCCGCTTAATATCGCCTCACGCATAGTTCATCATTCTTTTAGTCGCGCACACAGTTAAACAATAGAATTCGTCTCTCATCGACCATCTCTTAATTGGTCACGCTTTCAATATTCCAAACTAGGTTGAAGGCATGATTTCCCGGAACTTCAAGGCATATCTACACATAATTATTCATGCAGAGTTTATTCCAGGTCCACTCTTAATTCTATCTTTTCCAGCATTCATCTACAACTGTATTAAACCCCTAATACATAAATAAACCTCTGTATTAAACTCCTTTAGGCCCTTCCAATCTTCACTGCTCTGTCTCTCCAGATCTGCTATTAACCGGCCTTCTTCTACTGTTCCTTCTATGCTGCCTTGCTACCTCTCTGCTTCTTTGCTATCTCTGCTGCTCTCTTTGCTGCCTCTACTACATGTTTGACTGATGCTGCTCCTTATTTCTCTTTTTGATGTCTCTGCTACCTCTCTTTTTGCTTCCTCTGCTCCTTGGCTGATGTTTCAGGTGCTCCTCCTTTGTCATCTCTTTTTCCATCAATGACAACATGTCCAACAGTCTCCCCCTTTGGCATTGATGGCAACACATCCACCGATAATCCAATGCTTCCTCCAAGTCTTCCTCTTCCTAGCTTCTTTTAGAAATCCTTTCTTCTATTACCTGCTTTTCCTCCCCCTTTGACATCAATGGAAAAGGGTTGCACATTTCTCAGTGTAGATTCTGTCTTTGCATTTATTCTCTCTGAGATGTGTTTAGGCCTTCTTCTTTTGACTTTGTACCTTTATGCTCCAAACTGGTGTACAAGAGTTGTTGAGAGAACACTTTTGAGAATATTTGAACTTGTATATACATATTAAGTCGATACCATTTTGAAGCATAGAATCCTTGCACTTGTATAGAGAGTAGGTGATGACAACCATATATAATCAGACTTGTATAATAAGAGATGCATTATTGTATCAAGACTTAAGGATTGTGAATGCTCCATGTGACATATAAAGCTTGCTTCAGCTATATTATAATCTTCATTTGAAATCCATATCTGTTGAGGAAGTTGTAGTAGGAGTATGTCCTCTTTTTCAATACACATCTGCAGTACCACACCTGTTCAATTATTATAATGATGTCAATATATCTTTTATAGCTGTGATTCACTTTTCTTGCCTGTTGGTGATGATATGAGCTAGAATGCTGATAATGATATTACACTTAATAGCTGCAGGTCCTTGTTACTAATGTGATCAATGAATCTAGTCAGAGTTTACAACTTATTGTGATATTAGATGATATCTTTCAATCTAAAAGACCAAATGACTTTACTGCTTGTACAATGTACTTTCAAAAACAAACCCTTCAATGAATTGGTCAGTCTCACTTATCAACCATGCAGTTTTATTTATGACATAAGGGGTATGTATGTCAATGATCAACCTCATTTCAATGGTGAAATACCACCAATTGTTGGAATCACGATTGTCATTAGACCAAAACCTGCAGGCATTAGTCTCCGCTACAATCGCCAGAGTTAGGATCCACGAGAGGTGGTTAGTCCATGTCGCGAAACACACGGGGAGCGTTGAACCCAATGTCCAACACAATTCTGTCCTACTGAAGTATGCTTGAGATGAATCAATAACATACTTTTGAGCTTCAACTAGTAATCATAACTAGTCCTTCAAACTTCAGAAACTTTACTATTCTGTCATGATGATCTTCCACAAAAATTTTTCATGATGTTTAATTGATATCTCTGTAAACAGACTTCACATGGTGTTGTGAATGATTTCAAGAGAAAGGCCTGATAGATATGTACTGACTTCAGGAAGGCATGCAAATATATAGAAAAAGATACTGCTTCAATACACAATATAATGTTTCAAAAACACAATACTGATCCTTTTGCTCTGTAATTGACCTTTTCACGCTTGAATAATGCAGATAACTCTGGGATACTAGCTTGGTGTACTTTTTCCATAATCCCTTGATCCTGAGGACCTGTACCATATTTATGCTCCACTGATAACACTTGATATTCAGTTGATAGGCATGCTGCTTGTACCTAAATACCAATTGAGACTGCTTTGATAAACCATGCAGAAACTTCACTTTAGTTTGCACATTAACCCATAATTAAGACATTCTTCATGAATTCTACTATTGAGTATTCCATTGTTCACACCAACAGTCATCAATATCCTGAATTTGATCTTGGCATCTTTAACCATTTTCTTATTCTGCCACTCTGTTCAAAGGAATGTCATTGCATTTTCCTTTCTAAGACTGCTCCAGAATCATTGCTGCTTTAAAGATCAATTCAATAGTTCTAATATAAAGATCTTTGGGAAGACATCTTCAATTTATTTTCTATGGATCTTCATGGGCTGATTTCTCAAGGATTTATTACTCACTTTACTGCTTTTCTCCAAGGGAACCTTTTATAGATGAATGATGGCATGACATAATGATGATAGGCTCTTCTCTTATTCCTCCTTCTTAAAGTGGTTCGCTTTTTCATTCTGGCTGAATGATGCACACCGTGATCATCACTCATGTGCTGGTGTCTTCTTAGCTTACATGCTCATGGCTGATGTTCTCTCTACCACCAAGGCTTCTTGCTGTCTTCTCTTCTTCCATCAATCTATCAGCTATTTAATACTTCAGATGATCTTCTTTCTCTTTAGTCCTCTGTTAGAGGAATTTCCTTTCACTTCCTGATCTCATAGCTGTTCTCATTCTAAGGAGCTCTTCTTAGACTACTTTTATGGGGACTATTTATGAACTGCTCTCCCCCTGAGATGTTGCTTCATATTTTTCACTGATTAGATATTTGCATTGTTTTCTAGAGCATCTCCCCTTGAGACTATGCTAGATTCATTATGTTATTGAGGTAGCAGGCTCCCCCTTTTTCTTTTCCTTCCATACTTTATTGGGATTTTTCATAATGTCTACACTCCTTATTGATTCATAGCTTTGTTTGATTTGATTAGATTCCATCCTCTGTTTAGATCTCTTTAAAATATAAGGCAGTTTACAGTCTTTTTCTTTGTGACCAAGCTTGAGGCAAACATAACATCTTATTTTACCAGGGTACATTTGAGCTGATGTATAATACTTTGTTCCCCTTTTTGAATAAAATTTACATTCAACATATTTATGTCCAAAATTATTGCATGCATAACAGTAGCCATGGAAATAATTTGTGTACCTGGTGGAAGATTGTCTTTTCCATTTGCTTGCTTGAGGGGTTCTTCTCTTTTGCTGCATCTTTTGCTGGTTGAAGTTGATAGGCCTTGTCTTACATTGTGCTGCAATATGTCCTAGGTTATGAAAAGATAGACATGCGATATTTTTCATAGGAGGAAAGAACCTCCTTTGAAATCTTCCAACTTTATTCAATTCATATTCAGGAGTGTGAGAGCCCTTTCCAGCAGACTGTTTCATCCTTTCATTCTCTGTCCTACCATATTGTTGATTGATTCTATTTGTTTCTTCACAAATCCTGTTCTTGATGGATTCTACTACTGCAGGAATATTCTGAGCTACTTCATTATCCTTTACAGCCTTCACAAAGATGATATTCCTGTTATCTTCTGCCTTGGACTTACTGGTTTCTCCTTCATATCCTATCCCAGCCTTTATGAGGGGAGACCTTTGTGCATTTAGAATCTTTTCCAACTGTTTAGAGCTTTTCATTAGAGGTGTATTCATTAATAGTTCTCTTTGGGATTTTTCTAAATTATTTCTTAGGCTCACTAATTCTTCTTCCAATCTTTCACATTCATGAGTTTTATCTCTCATTTGTTGCAGCAGAGTGTCTTCTACTTTCTTTGCTTCTTCAAGCTGTGTCTTCAGGTCAATAATTTCTTTCTTATCTTCATATTCTCTCTCATCACATATTTGCACCACTATCTTAAGGTCTTTGTTTTCATTCTTCAATATTTCTATTTTAGTCAAGGCTGTATCAAGTTTGGTTTTTTCTTCAACTATAATTTATTTAGGGAACTGACTTCCATTCACACTAGCAGGTACTTCATTTGCTGGAACATTTTCCTTTTGACATGAATTTTTCTTCTTCTTAATTCTCTTTTCCTTCTTGACAATACAATCCTTTATGTCTACTCCATGCATGAAATGCAATCTATCCCAGATTTCTTTTGCAGAGTCTAGATCCATTATTAACTCAAAATACTTGTTATGAAGACTGTCATATATCACACATTTTGCCTTGGAATTCCTCTGTTGTTCTTTCACCGCAGGGGAGTCTGTGCAGTAACCATCACATACAAGCTTCCATACCTCAGGTTCATAAGCCAATAATCCTGTCTTAACCTTATCTCTCCATTCAGGAAAGTTTTTTGTATTTAACACAGGTACATTTTGATAGTCCATGACTTAACCAGATCTCCTTCAAGCTACTAAGCTTACACCAAAGGAACTTGGCTCTGATACCAATTGTTGAACCCTTAGTTAAACTGAGAGGGGGGGGGGGGGTGAATCAATTTAACACATTCATGGACTTTTAAAACTTTTTCATTAACACTTGTTTACACCTTCATTTCATGTTCAACTTAACATGTGAGTAATCTTAGAATGTGAGCAGCAAGCATTAATATAATGTAACAATAAACTTAATATGAGAGCAAAAAGTATTAAGCATATGATATAAACCAGATGAACACATAAAAATCATGCAAAGAGACACCAGATATAAGTGGAAACCCATAAAGGGAGAAAACCACATCTTATTATTGTTGTGATGCAAAGGAAAGCTCCAACTCCCTCTCACCACTGATTTTCTGTAGGCACCAAGCTACAGGAGGCTCCAACCTCAATTCTGCAAGCTACAACTTGCAAGGAAGCTCCAACTCCCATCAATTTTCTGCAGGCACCAACCTACATGAGACTCCAACCTTAGTCAGCTACAACTGACATTTTATCAAGCTACAACTTGATGTGGAAGCACCAACTTGCATATATTTTCTGCAGGCACCAACCTACAGGAGGCTCCTACCTCAGTCAGCTACAACTCACATCTATCAAACTACAACTTGATAGGGAAGCTTCAACTTCCTTACTCTTTCAAAAGAAAAACACTTGCTGATTTACCTTGGATATCAGCTCTGTTTTGTACCTTCTCTTCTACTGTTCAACAGTCCCCATATCTGTCCTTATATCATTTCTACATCTTCTCAGATTCACTATCAGATTCTCCTTCTTATTTGCTCAGCTCCTCCTTCTACTCTGCCTCACTGCTTCATTTCTGCATTCTCTGACTTTTCACGACATCTCGTTCTGCTCCTCCTTCTTATCTTCTCTGCCTCAATTCCATACTCTGCATTATCTATACTCACTCTCTCTAACCTCTTGCAGCTTTCTTATTTTCTTCAACTCTCTTCAATTCTGCTGCACACTCTCTTCTTCTCTCACTCTATTTTCGTAACATTCTCCCCTTGGATATTACCTTGTTTTATACAAAATAGCTTCATGGATGTTTGTATTCTACTGGGAGTTCGAAATGGACAGCCATGTCTGTTTTCCTTCTACCTTCTCATATCTTTTATCCGCTCATTCAGAAAATATAACTGTAGGTACCAATTTAACATTACAGTGGGATATTTGTTCTCTTCCGGAGACTTGCCAATGCATCACAAACAATAAAAATCAATTACAACATTCACATTTTCGGTTACATAAAAACAATTTTACTCAGCCCATTTTCTGGCTTTTGGCTTTGCTGGCTTTGTCTTTTCTACTGTTGTCAGGTAACTATCCTACCTCCTTCTGCTCACCGTCTTCTACATATTTTCCATTTTCTGTGCTTGTTCACCTGTCAAATTTGTTCATGTGCATATTTTTGTTCACCGTGATTGTGTGTCTGCTATATATATATATATATCACTGTTGATCTGGAAATCTAAATAAACATATCTGGAGCCCTTTTCCTTCCATGGTTATCTTATGGTTGTGAACCATGTCTAACAGATTATGTATGTGGGAACTTTGTTCTTTGCCTTAATGATATTATACCTTATTATAAAATTCATAATGCGCCTCCAACGTTTTATATTTTTATATTTTGATTATGAGATCATATATGTCAGGACCCACAACTTTGCGCTCTTTGTATCTGTTTGTGCGATGAATTAGACCATGATTATAAGGCCTTTGAAATTCTCCACTACTACATGGTCTTTGGCGTATTAATCAATATATGTTCCCGGTATGAAAGCTCAACCTGCAACTTCATATTATGATTTTACTATTAAAATTGGACCATTGCAAGTTTTAACTTTTCAATATTCATAAGCGGCGTCTCTTTTGTAAAATCTAAATGATGGCCGGTAAACCCACAGTCCCCTATCTACTGTTTCAATTAGATGTATAAAGGCATGTATCCCCATATTTTAACTCCTGTTAAAATATATATACCTCTCTTAATTCATACGAGAGTACACCCCTTATTTCACATCATATATCCTTTTATCAATCCCAACACTAACCTTTGAAAGGTTCGGGCCCCACAGCTTCATAAACCCTTTTTCTATTTGCTGAGTTTGCATCTTTCTCCAATGCGATGCGATGCGATTGCTTCGATTGCGATTACTCCGATTGCGATTAATCGCAATCGCAACTTTTAGTTGCATGTTTCGATATTCCTATGCTCCAATGCTCTGGCGCGATCACTCCGATCCGATGCAATGTGATTACTTTGATTGCAATCAAATGCCGATGTGATAAAACACTGTTATGCCAGAACTCAAGCACTTATGAATCATAGTTCACAGACCCGTCGGGTCCGCATCTTCATCGCAATTGCAACTTCTATTGTCATGCTTCGCTGCCACAGTTTTCTCCGATGTGATTGGGTGAGGGTCCCACCTTATGGTACTTTGGTTGTATTAGGCCCGAGCTATAGAGTAATTCACATATATGTATATATGTGTATACTTTGGTTCTTTGTTTAAAAGGTGCTACACTTATATAAAGCGCTGCTATTTGTGTACTTTTCCGCTTCAGTCTTTAGTGTATCCTCCAGCTGGGGTAATGATTCTCGGAATTTATGTTTATGTATCCTCCAGCATAGGTAACGATTCTCAGAATTTTATGTAGGGGGTCCCACACATTTCATATGACGGTCACAATCTCATCGCGCCCATCCAACAAATCTGATGGTAACCGACAAATATCGCATAGATTAGTAGCACCAGGGTTATTCTTTAGAATTCACGCGATGAAAATGGTTTTACAAATTCACCCTCTGCCACGTGTCACACAGAGGTATGTATCGTGTCCAAAAAGGTGTTACTGCTTACCACTCCCAAGGGCGCGTGATACTGCTGGTTTTTCCTCCGAAACCGCCGTCACTATTCCCTCTTGGTTCCACGGTTCTTCAAGGTTCCGCGCCATTTCTTTTAGCATGGTTTCTCCGCATAATATCGCCTCACGCATAGTTCATCATTCTTTTAGTCGCGCACACGGTTAAACAGTAGACTTCGTCTCTCATCGACCATCTCTTAATTGGTCACGCTTTCAATATTCCAAACTGGGTTGAAGGCATGATTTCCCGGAACTTTAAGGCATATCTACACAAAATTCTTCATGCAGAGTTTATTCCAGGTCCACTCTTAATTATATCTTTTCCAGCATTCATCTGCAACTGTATTAAACCCCTAATACATAAATAAACCTCTGTATTAAACTCCTTCAGGCCCTTCCAATCTTCACTGCTCTGTCTCTCTAGATCTGCTATTAACCGGCCTTCTTCTACTGTTCCTTCTATGCTGCCTTGCTACCTCTCTGCTTCTTTGCTATCTCTGCTGCACTCTTTGCTGCCTCTGCTACATGTTTGACTGATGCTGCTCCTTATTTCTCTTTTTGCTGTCTCTGCTACCTCTCTTTTTGCTTCCTCTGCTCCTTGGCTGATGTTTCAGGTGCTCCTCCTTTGTCATCTCCTTTGCCATCAATGACAACATTTCCAATAGAACAACTTCAGACCAGTTGAAGACTGTTGGCTCCATACACTCTAGTGCATACTGCATATATGATCTGTTCTCTACATGTAGTGTAATGGTGCCGACAAGTTTAGTGATTGTGAAAAGGATAGTTCTTAAAGGAAAATATTTGACATCTAGGATGTTTATTTTTCCATATTTACTAGGTTCTGCCCCTGGATAGAAATACTACAGAATATAATCCCTCACTGTCTCTCCTCCAACGGTAGACCCTGAGAGTGAAATGGGAAAACCTCTCCTCGACAAAACTGTGAGAAAATACACATCCTCAAATGTTATAGGAACCACTTGGTTCTTAATATGAAATGGCTCTATCGCCGGATCCCATGCTCGAACTAAGAACTCCAAGTGTTCTATTTTTTGCCTCATCCTAGACAATTTGAAGTACTTAAGTAGTCCAAAATCTCTTAGGGCTCTTATAGTACCTGGATCATTCAAGGCAATCGTATCTTTTTATTCATGTTCTCTTTCCTTCCATGTAATCTTCATTATAATCCGATGGAAACCTGAATCACAACCATAAGATCCATTAGATTCCATTTATTGCAAAAAACTAGGTCAATTTTGGGCATAGTAAGAAAATAAAAAACTTAAACTGCACCCAACGCTCTCCTTGACAAGAGAGAGTGTGTTGCACATGCAATTACACTTCACTATACCTTCTATGCAACATAGGTTTCGACATTCAGGGGTGCATTGCCCTAATTTTTGGCAGAATTTATCCTAAGGGCCTTAAAACCCTAAAAATTTGCAGAAATTGGAAATGAAATGAATACCAAAGGGAAGAAGAGGTTCATGGAAATAACCTGGATCAAATAGCGACAAAATCCATCCACAGAAACGAACTCAATCAGCAACTGAAGTTTAGGGGCAAAATCAGGTTAAGAGCTCCAAAATACAAATGGTAACTATGGAATGGTAAAAATGAATAGTGAAACTACTTTTAAATAGTCATTTAATTATTTGCAAGTTAAATTTATTGCTATGACTATAGTTTTATTATATTTTTATCATGAAACAGGTATTTTTAATCCATTTGATGTTGTTCTGAACAGGAAATACAACTGATGAACAGATTAGTCATGCGGATTTATTTCAAAGAATGACTTGACCACAAAGCATACTTTTTCTCCTTATTTTTTGAGCTTTGATAAAAATGAAAAGGATTTGAAGCACACTTTTATCTCTTTTCGAGCTTATATAACAACGAAAAAGGAACCCCTGGAGTCTTCTTTCAGCTCTTTTTAGAATTCGATAATGTGAAAATATTGCCGAGCACTTGTCTTTTCGAGCTCGTAAAAGTAAATGAATTGATATCTACTCAGTATAAGTTTAACCCTTTTCCAGACTGAGATAGATTATTTACGAAAAATGAATACCTTGGTTAAACATGACCAAAGAGGTTCTCTCAGATATTATTTTACACTTTTTTGGGTCTGAGTGACAAATTTACGAAAAAGTACTTATGGAGTTTTCTTTCGTCCTTTTTTTCAAACTCTCTAAATATGAAAAAGGACCGGGCTATCACTGTCGTTAAGCTCGTTAAAACATAAAATAGCGACGGGCTTGTTGATCATGGCAAGAATCGAGTTTCATTCATCACTAGACTCGTTAAATTATTAAATAGTGATACTTTATTCACCCGAAGGGGTGAATTATAAATCAAGCAAATGTTACCCTCCTCAAGCTTGTTAAAAAATAAAGAGGTACTGGTCGACAAATGACCGGGGAAAATTTGGGAAAAGTGAGAAGAATTTCTTTATGGTAGCAAGTCGCTCTTGAACATGACACTTCCTTCACTCCATGTCCATGACTGTTTGGGTTGGGTAATCATCTTGATGGTTGATTCACACCTATGGTTCATCATACCTTCACTTCGGTTTTGGGTCAATGCTGCCAACTCATCACAGTGTTGTCGATATGTTCAAGAGAAGTCATCCAGTGAATAAACTCATCCTTCTGCAATGCTCGTAAACCTTTATTCTCATGACCGTCATCCCTGAAAATTGCTATATCAAGTCATACCCTTGTCTCCGAAATCAGTAACTCCCATTTTGAAATAAGGTGAATTCTTGTCGACAACAAATCAATATCTAGGAAGTTCACTTAGAAACATCAGATTCCAATACGATGAGGCTTGTTACAACATCGAAAAGATCCTTGCTTCTGGACCTTTGACCAAAATATTTTGTTTGGTGTTTGACATGAAATCATCTATTCACGCCTTACGAAATGTACTACAGTATCCCGAGGGCCATTTTCATTAATGGTGGTTCTCTCGCATTTGTTAACACTTGACATCATTGGCTGGTAATCAAACGATGTCTTTCCATGTTTGACAACAAATCATATATTCGCATGGCTAGACTTGTACCCGAATGATCGAGTGAACGAGATAAGAAGACCCTAGATCTAGTTTCAGCTATCTGGGCTGTGATTTCAGAATTGTTGTACACATCATCTGTACAGTGACCTTACATACAGATTTTCATCCGAACTTGGGCCTATATCTGTAGGCATGTCTGCATTGGGAAACATTCCAATGTCGACGACTTTCTGAATTATGTACATGTTATTAGATTGTTTATGTGCTGAACATGGGAATGCCTACACTAAAAAATTATGATCAAAGAGGATATATCATGATGTAATGTATTGTAAGATTGATGCAGGTGACCACTCCGCTTCATCTCCAGCCCATCACAGTGTAAAGCATCTCAATCAAATGTTTTTATTATTTTGACCTCATGCTTTAGGGGGAAATTGTTATAGGTCAATTTGGGCATCATTCCCAATGACTTGGTTAACTGGGCATCATCTCTAGGACCAATGAATATGGGTCTATCATTCTCTATCATTTCAAGTTGCTACATGCCCTAAGGCAAGAACAAGATAAATCAAGCATGACTTTCATCAAGCAAAAATTTCCAAGGTTTGAAGTTTATTATATAGCATGTGGGAGCTCAGCAACGCTACCTCTAAGGGGACTAAGTGCGTTGCATATGTAGGTATCCCCATGTAAGGCTACTCTTTAAAGCACTTCCCGACATCTATGGGTGCGTTGGTCACATTGGGAGCAAAATTCTTATTGTTCCGGAATCTCCACTTGGCCAGTACCTTCTAGAAGAGTTCACATGTGTCAAGCTTCGAATCCAAGTGTCCATTTGAAATATACATGACTGGGAACATGTATTGCCTATTATTGGAAATTAATTCATTGCAAAACTACCTTCAGTTCATCTATAAATTGAACGTAGATCTGAGTGTTTGGAAGGAAGAATTTGAGTAGAGAAATGATGGAGGATTTTCAATAGAGAGTTAGATTTATGTAACAGATGCTGGAGAGATTTATACTGTGATGGGGCTGAGGATCGTTGCTGGAATGGTCACTTCAAATCAGTCATTTGGTTGTAACCTCTCCTTCTATCATTAATAAGGAATACAACTTACTTTTCCCTATATGCATCTGTATTGGCTTTGATTTTCCATATTGCAAGATCTTAGTTGATGTATATTGTTTATCCTTTACTGATTTAGGTAACTAAATTGAATAGACATTTGTATTATTTCTATCTTCTATTGTTTTAGTGTTCTTTCTTGCATGAAGCATTTTGCCTACAAACTGCTTGAATTCGAAGCTACAACGAAAGCAACATAAGGAGCCATTTAGAAGCGCTTGGATTACAAGTAAGCCTCTAATCCTTTCTGTGTGTCTGCTCTGAGTTAGGAAGGGTAGTCGTATAGTCTTTAATCTGTTGTTCTAGATTTTCATCTATCTAGGGAAGCGTGTTTTATCCGTAATTCACAATTCTGGCCCAACACATAGAAGATAGGAGGACTAAGGTTCTTCAAGGAGCATTTCTCAACCTATACTTTTCTGTTCAATATCAACAAAGAAGAATGAAACATAATGATAAAAAGAAAACATGAAAAAATTAAGAATACATCACCATTAATCAAGCTAAAGAATCCTGCAAACAAGCTTCTCCATCATCAATCCAAGCAAGCCATTCATCAACTTCACAACACCAATTTCTTCTCCAAGCTCATAAAAACCATGTATTTCTCTCAAAGCTCATCAAATGAAAACATTTACAATGAAGCCCTCATGTTCTATTTAACTCAGCAAAAGAGGGAAAAAACCCTAGATAGGGTTGGAAAATGTCAAAATCACTCATAAATGTCATTTATGCCTAAGAGACCATGCAAGGCCCAAGGCACAAAATATCTCATGAAATAAATGCTAAAATAAATTATTGCACCTAATTCTAGAGTGATTTGCTTCAAAAAACACTAAAAAATGATTTTGCAATAAATGAGTTTGTTTTTTTGACTTTTGGTCCAAAACACACTAAATAGTTCATTTGCGCAGCGCCACTTTCAACAAAAAATAGGGTCTTTTGTAACCAAGTTTTGGACCCCTTCTCGATGTCGGATTTGGCTCCATGATGGCTCGTTGGAAAGCCTGATGAGTATAATTTCCAAAAATTCTTGTAGATTCATGATACAGCTCTTGTAGCTAGTAAAAAAAAAATCCCAAGACTGTCATTTGCGCAGTGCCAGGCCTAAAACAGTGGCAGAAAGGTGAAAAAAGAGGGTTTTTGACCTTTTGAAGGGTCAAACCTGCTCCAAATCATTTGAAACTTGGTGAGCGTAATGTGATAGGTGTGAGAAGTCCAAATTTTTTTATTTATTCTACTGAGGATGCTCCATGTATTAGCACAGTGCCACTAGCATCATGGCGCTGCACTAATGTGCCTTAAAAATCTCAAAAAACAAAAATTGCTCCAAATTTGCTCAAAATTGGTGGAGACCTCCCTTAAGGGGTCTTGGACAACTGTTGAGAAGCCTTAGCCAAAAATCCAAGGTTGTCATGATTTTTTTCCTCCTTTAGGTTTTGGGCTTCAAGGAGGGCTTCCTTTAGTTTGGCACAAACAATCTTGTGCTTCTTTGCATAATACTTTGTCATCTTTCTTTGCAGCTCTAAAAATTCATTTTCCTTCTTCAGCTTGGCCTCTAGGTGTATGTTTTCCCTTTAAAACCATGACTCTCGATCATGTTCAATTTCCATGGCAAGGAGTTTAGTGATGGAAAGTTGCTCTACTAGGGCTGATTCCTCTTCCTTCTGTTTTTCCAATGCTTTCCTTAACCCCATGGTTTTTGGCCTCTTCCTAGGCTGTTCCTCTTCACCTTCACTTTATTCATATGGGCCCATGTATTCTTCTAGTTTGAATTGTGCTCTTTGGGCTTCTTTCTGGGCTTTGAGTGCTCTAGCCTCATAGATGGCTTGCTGGGCACTCATTTTCTTGTTTTGCATTTGATAGAAGTGAATGACATTCTTTGCACTCTCCAACTCAGCTTCTAGGTCTTTTATTTGTGCATTCTTGTCTTGGAGGAGGGATTTTGAAATTCTTGTTTCATTTTCTTCATCATTGTCTATATGTATAAGTTCAAACTCCCTTTCTACTTCAGGATCCTCCCCTTCCACCTTTACCTACTGCTCACCCTTTTCCATCTTTTCTTTGCCCTTGTCAAGCCTTGGAGTGAGGGTGGTTTTGGTAGTGTCTTCATCATGGCTATGACCCTTGGTGTTGTCACCAGCTCCTTCACCTTCACTATGATCCCCATCAGTCATCTCATGCCCTGTTTGATCACTGCTTTCTTGACCTTCAACACCATCATCATCATTACCTTCCTTACTGCCTTCTGTGCTGTAGCTTTGGTCTTCATTGGGACTATCAGCCCCTGTACTGTTATCATTTTCATTGTCACTAGGAGGCTGATTGGTGTCATGACTTTCATGACTATCTCCCTTGCTGTCTTGTTCCTCACTGCCTACACTAGCAGTGTCATCCTCCTTGTCACTGTCCTCTTCTTCAAATTCTGTTTCTGCCTCATCATATTTTTCCATATTATCACTGTCTTCATCATGAATTTGTTCACTGTCATGATCACTACTCCTATTTTCATCATTTATTCCTTTATCTATTTCCATGTCTTCTACCTCTTCTTCATTTCCTCCAGAATTCTCTTCCATAGTGGTAGAGTTTTGTTCACTTTCTTTTTGACTGTCAGCCTCCACATTTTCATCAATATTCTCTTGGTCATTACTTTGTTCATATGCATTATCCATTTCTTCACTTGGGGCTAACTTATTTGTATTATCGCCATCACTGCCTTCCTCCAAATTCTCACTATTTTTGTCTTCATCACTGCTATGTTGATTTCCCTCCTCTTCACCATCATTTCATTCTTGCTCTTCTTCATTAATTTCTGTCTCTGCCTCTCTGATTTCGTCATCTCCACTGTCATCCTCTTGTTCATTATTTCCACTGTCATCCTCTTCATTTGATGCATCAATAGAAGGGGAAGGAGGGAGATTTTATTGGGGTGAGGGTACTTGTGTAGATTAGGAAGGAAGATTTGGTTGAGGAGGAGGCTGGGGGGTTGTGAAGACTTCACGTGACATGAATACTTCCCAAGGTATACCCTGATGCTCCAACTGATGTAGTACCACCATCTTGATCAAGGACTGGTGGAACAAGCTATGCATTTGTTGTGGGTGATTCCTCCTTCGGACAACATAAGACATTTTCTCAATGCTCCTATAGAGATAGTAAGGTAATTTTAGCACCTTAGCCCCCGTGAAATGCACGAGGAGTCTGACATGATAGGTATAAAGCCTGGAGTACCTCCCCTCACAGGTGAAGTATTTCATGATAACTAACATCAAGGATGCAAATCTGTGTTTTAGGTGTGAGAAAAGGAAAACAGTTTTGCTGCCTCCTCTATACCTTGTTTTGATAAATGGATCTAAAAATTATTTGTACAATTTTCCCTTTTAAAACGAATTTTCACCCACAGCTGGGATACCTGTGGCCTCAGAGATGCAACATGTTGAGATCTCAAAATCCACTCATGCAAGGCTTGAGTGATTGTTGTGTAAATTGAGAATGAGGAGCCTTGTAAGCTTAGTGTGGCTCTTCACTTGTTTGATCCTCTCACAAAATTGGAAACATCTTGCATTCTGAAAACATGACAGGATCCTAGGAGAGGAGGTAATGGCCACTGTGCTTTGGGGTTTCAATCTATTCACTTTTCCTCCCTTATGTTTCGGTCTTAAAGGCCTTTGACATTTATCACTGCTACTGCTTTTCTCAGCTCTTGACATGGTTATTGGGGATGCTGTTTGACAAATTAGGGTTTGGTGAAGCAAGGTAAAAAAAAAGGTGATGGAGTCAACTTTGGAGAATGAGTGGTGTGGAGGCTAGGGTTCTTAGGGTTTAGTCGCTTTGTAGCTTTAGGAGGCCTTCTCAAAATTGGATTGCAGTCACCCTAAATTAATTACCGTTACATGACATTAATTGGTTTCAAGGAGGTTTTAACAAAAATAAAGGCTCTTTTGGATGTAGGACTTAGGCTTTACCCACTTAGGTTTTGAACACTTCAAAGCCACAAAATACTTAAAACCAATTTTAAAAATTTCTTGGGGATAAAGAGGGAGGGTCACTTACTATTTTAGCCTTTGGTGAACCTTTGGAGATGAGGTGGAGGACAAAAATTTGACCTTGAGACAAATTTGATGTTTTTTGGAGGATCCCTGATTTGTGTAGCGCCCTGCCCGAGCTTTCGGGTCGGGCGGTTAGCACAACACCGGCAGGTTTGCACGGCTGTTAATGCAGCGCCGGGCATGTGCACTGTCTGCCGGTCTCCGGGTGAGTCGGGCCTGCGTTTGCGCAGTGCCCGAGGTTTGCGTAATGCCAGGGATGATTAGCACAGTGCTGTTCAAATTCGAATGGGCGGAGGACTGGTTAGCGTAGCACCGATTATTTGCGCAGCGCTAGAACACTTGCTTAGAAAATTGCCAAAAAACCCTGTTTTTTCTCCTTAAGCCTTCTTGCTCTCCACAAAGTGCTAAATGAGTTTGAAATGAAACAAAAATACCTTTATACCTTTTTAGAAAAATAAATTATACTCATAAACCCACTTTAATGTGTTTCTTAAATCTTTTTGTTATTTGACTGATACTCTTTATATCTTTTGCAGGGGTTTTTTGAAGGCTTTTTCAAGGCATCTTTTCTTATTTTGTGGTGATGGCTGGCTGAAAGGATATAGATGTAATTTTCATATTTTTTACTTTTAAGAGACTGGGCACTTATTCAAACTATTTTTGGCATGTATTAATCAAGCTGAAAACACTGTTTTTATCTCCTTGGGCATTTTTGATTGCAGGCGACCTGAAACATGTCTTTTACCTTTTGCAGATTTGGCAGTGATATGTCCTTTTGAAAAATGTGTGTTTCATCAGGTTCACCATGTATTCCCCTTGGCCACTTCTGATTTTTGCAGGTGCCTATAGTACATTTTCCTTTGATCCCTTAGTCCCTTTTTTGGAGTTTGACACCTCATTTTCTGAACAGTGAACCTATGCTTAGCAAGATCTTCTCCTTTGGCACTTTACCTCATGCTTACCTTTATCTTGACCATTTTGAAGACCTTTGAATGTACTTGGAAAGATTAGGCCACGCTCACACTGATACTCTTTACAAATTTTTCCTTTAATGTAGTAAAGTAGTGCTGTCTTTGACAAACCCTAGAGGGCACCTTGGATATCCTTTAAATGCCTTCTGCTGTTATGAAGGAGGACTTATCATCTTCTTTTGACCTGTTCTGCTCATATTTCCAAAATCTTAGGCTTTAGGGTTGTTAGATAAGAATAAGTAGTGTTGTCTTCTATATTCTCTATAGCCCTTTCAAGTTCATTCATTTCTGTTCAGTTCACCTCACCTTTTTCCCTTATTCATTCATGATTTCTAAAGATCTTCAATGTGTTCTTGATTGTGTTGAGGTGTCTTCTATCCTTGTGGTCCTTGTGATGTTTCTTTGCTTGGAAAAACTGTCTTGTCAATCAATCACAAAACCCTGATTCTCTTTAAACATAGGCCTGCTGCCTTTCTCTTTGCTGTGGATGTCTTCTTGTGAGGATTCATCCTATTACCTTACCTCTTTTTAGGCTGATTTCCATCTTGATCATTCTTGCAGAAATGTGAGCAAGGGCAGCTGTCCCTTGCAGAATTTGTGCTTTGGCCAAGGAGGCCTTTCTTGAATGGCTTTTGATCAGTTTTGGACAAGGTCACTTGACCTTCTTCTTCTTTGAATACAACCCCTTTACACATGAAAACAAATATTTTTAGAACACCAAATTAACCCTATGACCCATGAAACCCTAGGTGACCTAGTGGAAGGTTCTTTGGATTTTTCCTTTGACTCGAAAACTTGGCTTTGAGGTCATTAAGTGTAAAACAAATTTTTTGATAGACTGGTGTATTTAAGATCCAAAATCCAAAGTTCTTGATTTATCTAAAGAGCCTACAAAGATAGTTTTGAGACCATCAATGCTTGAGGCATTTCTGGAGATATAAGAGAGATGGTTGATTGGCCTTAGGTAGTAGTGGAGGGGTTTAGGCAAAACAAAACAGAGGATTGAGGCCAAAGGTGACAAAGCAAAGATAAAATGAGTGATATGAGCCCATGATGGGTCTTTTGGGATGGGTGAGTTGAGCTTGACATGATGGGATGATGAAATAGTGAAAAAATTATCCTAAGGTGAAGGCAGTGAGATTTCTATAACTCACAATATTCATGAACTTTGTTTCTAGAAATCTAGGATAAACATTTAGTCATCTACAAAAGCAAAAAATACTGATGAATAACACTAATAACTAGCCTAAAATCAAACTCTAAATTTAAAAAAGTTAAATCCTTTACATAAGCATAGAGAGATCCCTCTCTGAGTCCAGGAAGGCTAGGTCCTAGGACTCCAAAGATTGGTTTGATGTTACCCTTGTATTTTTGGTCATTGCCAATCTGCCAAAACTACGGGGGCCTAACATAGTGACATCCTAAGTATCCCTTAGGAGCTCTCAAATCCCTGTCACACCTATAAAATCAAGTGTTAGCCAAAAGTAGAATCTAATTGTTTCACCATCCTAGAAAAATGACGACTCAATTGGAGGACACTCATTAAAAAAACCTTAGTGTTGTATAAAGAGACTCAAAAAAACCCAAAAATATCTCTAGATTTTTTTTTGTCAATTGTTGGTGGTGGACCACAAGTACATATCCTCAAAGCAGTAAAAAGCATCCACCTGGCGTCTCCACTAACCTCCAGTAGGACTATTGACTCTACTAGTTCTCATAGACTCCTCTAGGATTATGTCAAATAAGTCCTAAGTAGTTTAAATGTCTAGTCACACACTATGTGAGTTCAGTAAACATTTAAAGAGGTTTTCCTTTCAAAAAAATTCCCAAACTTCGAGCCTCTCTGTAGTATAGGTTTGAAATCCGGCTTCACGAAGAATTAACACCAGATCTCACCCTAAACGTAACCCTCCTATCATAGTTGATGACCCAGAGAAGATTTTGTGGAAGACTTCTAGGGTTTAAGATTCAACTCGTGTTAGAACAATCCATAGAGCAAGTTATGCCCCTGAACATCTCATAGCCTTGCAAGATACCCAATTTGACTTACATCATCAAATAAATTTATTCAGAACTAAGTCTCAAAGTGGGATAGACCAGACAGACCTTGATCCCACAAATTTTCACCAAAATATTAGTAGAGAAACCTCTCCTTCCACTCCTCCTAATTTTCAGCTTCTCCATCACTTTGGATCATTCCATTCCGAGTCTGCTCAAAATCAGTTTGCTGGTCCAAGTACTTCTGCTACACCCACTCATACATCCACTGTGCAAACCACTCCACTTAATCCACCTCCTCTCACAAACCCTCCCCTTGTAAATCCTCCTTGCATCCCATTACCTCCCATCATGACAGAATGGTATGCCCTTCTGGCACTACAACAACCTTTACTACCTTTGCGAAATGAATACCAATCCAAAATCCCTCATTTCCCTGGAGCTGACTCTACCATTTCCCAACAACATGTATACAAAATGAATGATGCTTTTGACTACATGGAAGTAGAAGAGGAGACCATGCAAATGAGGATGTTTGGCCAAAGTCTAGGGGGAGAAGCCAAAAATGGTTCAAAAAATTAACTCCTAACAACATACATGACCTCCCTTCTCTTTATCAAACATTCATAAACAAGTGGGAGATTAAGAAAAATCCCCTTCAAATCCTTTCAAAGTAGAACAACCTTAAAATAAATGTTGGGGAAAGTGTCCAAGACTATTGCAATAGGTTCAATAGTGTATACAATGCTCTCCCACCTCACATGAAACCCCCACAGGGCCTAGCCTTAGTAAAATTTCGAGAAGGTTTTGATCCATACATGGCCTACCAGTTGAGAGAAAGAGAACCCCTAACCTTAGAAGAGATGCAAAAGGGAGCCATCAATGTAGAAACCAATCTAATTGAGAAGAGGGCTAGGATGAGGTCAGAAAAGAGAGTTACATACAAAGAGGACACTGTGACCTCAACCTCTTCTTCTGATGCTAAAATTGACAGCCTAGTTAGGACAATGGAAAGAATAATGGAGAGAATCAGCTTGAATGAGAGAACACCTCCTATGGAAAACCAAGCCAATCCTCAAAACATAAATAGGAACCAAAACTTCAGGAGAGATCATCTTAAAATCAGACAAAGAGAAAGTGACCAACAAATCATACCTCCTTTCCAAGAAAATTATGTAGATGAAGAGGAAAGAGAGGTTGAAGAGTCGAAAGAAAACCA
Source organism: Pinus albicaulis (assembly GCA_034641835.2). NCBI lineage: Eukaryota > Viridiplantae > Streptophyta > Pinopsida > Pinales > Pinaceae > Pinus > Pinus albicaulis. Next base: position 688,148,233 of record CM076575.1, read on the forward strand.
TGTAAATCTAATAGGCTTTGATAATGAGGATAACACTTTTCTCACTGAAGAAGAAAAAGGTTTATTTTCCTCAAATCAAACTGAAACAAACTATGAGGATTCTAAAGACTATAGATTAGGATTTGAGAATACCATGATGGAGGTTCATAGGCAATATGACCTTAGGAGTAAGAAAAACCAAGATGCCTCCAAGAAGAACAATCTAGACACTGCTGTTAGGAAGACCCCTGAAAGCACTCCTAAGAGGACAACAAAAAACACAAACACCATGGCTAAGAAACCTGACCAAAACAAAGACAAAACTAGCCAACAAGAGGGTGACCCTAGCTACCCTAGTGCATCAACTGGTGGCCTTGAAAAAACTCTTTTGACTAAGGTTCCGAATCAGAATCAACAAACTAAAATTGCAGAAAAAGTCATGGCTGATAAGACTGATGTAAATATGTCAAAAACACAAACACCTTTCAGTTTTGAGGGAGAGATTGCCAAGATCAAAAATACCATACCTCTCATTGAATTGGTAACTCAAGATATGTATAGGTATCAAGCTTTGAAAGTTTTGAACATAGGAAATGACACTGACACTCTGAATATAACTGATGACAAGCCAGAGTTGTTGTTTGGACCTGAGGTAGAGGGAAAGTACCAAGAAGGAGCTTTCCCTCCTTTCTATGTTAGCTTAAACATCCATGAAAAAAATCTTGCACAATGCTATGCTAGACTCTAGTGCTTCACAAAATCTTATGCCTAAGGTAGTGATGGAGAGATTAGGCCTTGAAATAACTAAAAATTACAAAGACTTGTACTCTTTCGATTCAAGTAGAGTCAAATGTTTGGGTCTGATCAAGGATCTGTATGTCACTCTGGCACAAATACCAACCAAGAGCCTAGTCATGGACATAGTTTTTGCCGACATTCCCCCTAAGTATGGCATGCTTTTATCTAGATCATGGGGAACCAAACTTCAAGGGAATCTCCAAATGGACATGTCATATGCTACCATCCCGGTATTTAACCAGACCCGGGAAACTCACATGAAATACATGGTAAGTAGCCAAGATAGGCCAAACAACACCCCTCTCTATTCCATCCATTCAGACCTTGACTCATTTATCTTGTACAATGAAGATGACATTAATGAACAAGTAAATGAATATGAGAAGGAGCTAGGCCTACCAGAATAGTCAAATCAATCACCAAATGAGGAGCATGACAACCAAAAATCTAGCAGCCCTGAACAACAACACAATGGCGAATCCGAACTTGAAACACTTTGGAACATGAGCTTTGATGGCTCTTGTGGAAAAACTGGTTCAGAGGCTGGTGTTTGGATACACAACACAAATAAGGGTCACTCCTACAAACTAGATTTTCCATGCACTAATAATATTGCAGAGTATGAGGATTTTCTCCTTGGTTTACATTTGCCAAAAAACATAGGAGCTAAGAAAATTTCTGTTCTAGGATATTCCGAGTTGATTATTAGACAAATGAAAGGAGAGTATTCAACCAAAAATCCTAGGCTAAGAGAATATAGGAATGTTGCCCTAGACCTCCTGAAATTTTTTGAGAAGTATGAACTTACCTCCATCCCTAGATTTCAAAACACCCTTGCTAATAAACTTGCCTTTGCTGCCAACACTTGCCAAACACCTCATACAAATGAACAATACACCATAGAAGTCAAGTGCATACCAGCAGTCCAGAAGATTGTTTTTCTAAAGAGCAAGCCCACAAAATAGAGCCATTTCCTAATGCTGATATAAATTTTCTAGAACATCCTCTTGAGGAAGAATTATTTGAATATTTAGATCAAAAAGACCTTGAGGTTTTACAATGCAAAGATAACTCATTACCAAGAGGCCTTGCCCCATTATAAGAGCTGTTTGACTTCAATGATGTTGCTAGAAATCCAAAAATGGAAACCACCGAGGCTGATGTAGAAGAATGCAACATAGGCAGTATAGAAAAAACCAAAATGATCAAGCTGTCCAAAACTATGCCACCTAACATAAAACATCAATAAATTGAGTTGTTCAAATAATTCAAGGATGTTTTTGCATGGGGTTATGAAGACCTTAAGTCCTATGACACAAACATTATTCAACACAAAATTCCTCTCAAGGAAAATCAGAAACCATTCAAGAAAAAATTGAGAAGAATAAACCCCATCTTAGTGCCTCTAGTTGAGAAATAAATAAAAAAGATGTATGATGTTGTGATCATAGTCCCAATCAGGTATTCAGAATGGGTTTCAAACCTTGTGTCAGTTGGGAAGAAAACCAGGGAGATAAGGATATGTATAGACTTTACAAACTTGAACAAAGCCTCCCTGAAGGACAACTACCCTTTACCCAAGATGGATCATAAACTGCAAAGGGTGGTAGGTTCTAAAATAATATCATTACTTGATGGCTTTTCAGGTTACAATCAAGTACTAATACTTCCAAGTGATCAACACAAAATTGCCTTCACTACACGTTGGGGCACCTTCATGTATGTCAAAATGACTTTTGGGTTAATGAATGCGGGGGATACTTTTCAAAGAGCCATGGACATATATTTTTCCAAAGACATAGGCTACTTCATAGTGATATACCTTGATGAGGTCACTGTCTATTCTAAAACTGATGAAGAACACCTAGTCCACTTGAGAAAGGTATTTGAAAAATGTAGGGAGTATGGCCTATATTTAAATCCTAAGAAAACACTGTTTGGTCTTCAAGAAGGAAAACTCTTAGGCCACATCATTTCTAAAGAGGGGATTAAGATAGACTCCAAAATGTTTGAAGGTATTTTAAAAATTAGTCACCCTAGAAACATTAAAGAGCTGCAATGTTTCATTGGAAAGATCAACTTCCTAAGGAGGTTCATACCAAAACTTGCTGAACTCCTAAGAAACATCACAAACATGCTGAAAAGAGGAGTAGGAGTCAAGTGGACCATGGAATCCAAACAATCCTTGGAACTGGTAAAACAAGCACTCACCCATACACCGATTCTAATCAGCCCCGACTTTACCAAATATTTCTTCATTTTCTCCTTTGCATCAGAACATATTATTGCTGCAGTACTACTTCAAAAGAATATAACGGGACAAGAACAACCCATAGCTTTCTTCAACAAAGCATTGAGGGATGCACCTTTAAAATATAATATCATGGAGAAACAAGCCTTTGCCTTGGTAAAAGCTTTGAAAGACTTTAGAGTTTACATTTTTCATTCCCATGTCATAGCTTTTGTTCCACATACAATTGTTAAAGAAATTCTAAATCAGGACCCGAATGGTAAAAGGGGTAAATGGATTGCTATTATCTTAGAATATGATTTGGAAATCAGACCCGCTAAACTGATTAAAGGACAAGGACTCGCAAAACTCATGGCTGAATCAAATTTTCAAGCGCTAGACATGAATATGATTGATGCATTAGAGGAACAGGAAGAATTCACAACTCCACCCATTGAAGAATTATTTTTGAATTCATCTTGGTATGTTGATATTTTATATGTGCTTATTTATCTTAATGCTCCTCCTACCTTATCCAAAACAAAATCTAGATTCTTGAAACAAAAGGCTTTAAATTTCTGCATCATAGATAAAGTTTTGTATTGGAAAAATTCTGTTGGTATCTTGCTTAAATGTTTGCTTGAAGATGATGCAGACAGAATCATGCATGAGTTGCATGAGGGAGAGTTTGGAGGTCACCTCTACTGGAAAGCCACTGCCAACAAGATCCATAGAGATGGCTACTATTGGCCCATTCTTTTCCCTGATACCCACACAATAGTGATGAATTGCCATAAGTGCCAAATCTTTGATGGCAAGAGAAAACTTCTACCTTTACCTTTTCATCCTATTAGTGTTGAAGCTCCTTTTCAACAATGGGGTTTGGACTTCATTGGAGAAATACACCCCACCTCATCTGGCCAACACAAGTGGATCCTCACTGCCATGGAATATTTCACCAAGTGGATAGAAGCCATCCCTTCTAGGAATGCCATTGACTTATTCATAATCAAATTCCTTGAAACCAACATCTTGTCCCAGTTTGGGTGCCCAAGAAAGATCATCACCGATAATGCTGTTGCATTTAAGTCTAAGATAATGGTGGAATTTTGCTACAAGTACCACATGACACTAGGACATTAAACAACTTATTACCCTCAAGGTAATGGGTTGGCTGAGTCCTCTAACAAAATATTGGTGAACATCATCAAGAAGCTGCTAGAAGAAAACCAAAAAGCATGGCATAGAAAACTAGTGCATGCATTAAGGGCTGATAGGCTAACAAACAAGAAATCAATAGGTATGTCTCCCTATCAACTAGTGTATGGCATGGATGCAGTTTTCCCAACATCCTTGGGAGTTCTAGTGATGAAGCTCCTCCCAGAGGTGCAATCAGAAGATAATGATATGTAAAGAAGGCTGAACCAAACCATTCATTTGCAGCAGTCAAGGGAAGAAGTTTACAAGAGAACACAAGCAGTGCAAGAAAACATCAAGAAGATATTTGACAAAAGGACCAAGGCTAATGATTTTCACATTGGAGACAAAGTGCTGAAGTGGGATTCAAGGAGAGAGGACAAAGGAAAGCATGGAAAATATGAAAGTTGTGGAAGGGTCCTTACATCATTCATTCAGTTAGAGGTAATAATGCATTCTTTTTGCAAGAGCTGGATGGAACTGAGTTATTTGAAGGTCCTGTCAATGAAAGGATTCTAGAACACTATTTTTGTCAAACTTCCTAGTTTGAAGCTTTCATTGATTGTACATAACATTGCTTGATGGAAGATAAGAGAAACAAAAACACAAAATAGAAAAAAGAAGTAAAAAAGGGCAAGAAAAGAATAGGTACAACCCCATACCCAAAAAGAGTGTTGCTGAAAGTGTTGAAACCTAAATTCCACTACTAGTTGAAAAGAAAGAATCTTGTTGAGTCATCTAGCCTAATCATGACTAAGAATGTTTTGAATTTCTGCTGATAGGTTAGTGAAAGAAGGCTTGTCAAACCGTTTAAGCTTGAATTGTCAGTAGGATAGATTAGGAAGAGAAATTGCTGGTTCTCAATGCTTAAATCTAAACCAAAGAGAAAGATAGGGATGCCTAACAAATGATAGATCACAACCCTCATGTTTTCTGGTTTTGGTTGTACAAAAATAATGTCTGTGTGTAGCTTGTCCGAATGCCACAACCCATGGAAAATCACACTGCTGAATCCTGGTTTAGTCATGTTTTCAATTTCATGTAAGTAGATTAGAGAAGAAAAGTGTGTCAAATAGCTTAATATTAGCAAATAAGTAGACTAGGTAGAGAATAAGAGAGTTCATTAGTCTAATTTGAACTCTTGGGAGTGATAAGAGTACAAGTAGATAGTTTTTTGTTTTACGCTTTCAAAGAAAAATAATGTCAAGGGTTTTCCAGTCCAAATGCACCCAAAGGAAGAAAAAATGTTAGGCAAGGTATGATGTGTAGGTAGAAATGAAGCTGAAGTAAAAATCGCTTTCTGATTTTGAGATCATAGCTTCAAGAAAAAAATCAAAGATGAAAGAAATAAATCTGCAAAGTGCAAGTAAGGCACTGGTCTTCAGAACTCAGAGATTTGAGCTCCGAGGTCCTAGACACCTCCTAAAAGGGAGATTCCCTCCCCAAGTGGAGCCACTGTTAGTCAACAGTAATTTTTACCATCTATAGATGAGTAAATATCAGTTCTAGATTTCTAAAAATAAGATTCCTGAATATTGTGAGTTTTATAAATCTCATTGCCTTCATTATCCTTGTACCAAATTTTTCACTATTCTACTATTTTGCCTTTCCATGATTAACCTACCATTCCTAAAAGACCCCTCATGGGCTCATGCCACTCATTTATATCCTATTCTCCCCACCTATAACCTCAGTACTCAATTTTTCCTTTGCCCAACACTCCACTTCCCATATAGGGTTACTAAAAAAAATTTCCTTCCATGTTCACCAGGTTCCTCAAGCATTGATGGTCTCAAAGCTATCTTTGTTGAATCTTTAGATAAATCAAGTACATTGGATTTTGGATCTTCAATACATCAATTTGTAAAAAACTTTGTTTTACACTTGAAGATCCTAAACCAGATTTCAGTCAAAAACCAGGTCAAAGGATCCTCCCACTAGGTCATTAGGGTTACATAGGTTGTAGGGTCATCATTGGTGTTTTAAGCTCTATTTTTCATGTGCTAGAATATGGTTCAAATGTAAAACAATATCAACACATGATTGTCCAAGAAAGATCAGAAAATCCCCTAAGAAGACCGCTTTACCAATTTCGAGTTCTGCAAGAGATAAATGAGAATTTTGACATTTCTGTAGGAGTGTTTAAAATGACCATCAGCATAAAATTGGTAAGACAAGAGGTCTGCTCCAAAATGAAGACATTCACAAAAAAGAGAGAGGGAGAAATTTGTTTTCAAGAAGAATCAGGGTTTCTAAACTTGATTGGGCCAGCAGTGTGCCAAGAAAGGATCTAGTGTAGCAAATCACATGAAGGAGGCACACCAAGAAAACCAAACATGGAAGAATTTTTTTATAAATTATAGATGAAAAAGGAAAAAGGGTGAGGTGAACTAGACAAAGAAGAATATTTGAAAGGGCTACTGTGTATATCATCCCAGAGTTTGCCAAAGTGAAATTCCTCAATGTTTTAAAGGACAAAGAAGTAAAAATATCAGTGAGAGGAGGATCAAATTCTCATTTTAGTTACTTACACTCAGTGGTCAAAGGGATAAAAAACATAGTGTTGAGCTCAAAGGTGAAACACAAAGGTGATTATAAGGCTGCTACTATAAGAACAAAATGCCAAGTTTTCAAGATCAAAGGAAAGCCAAATATCATCAGTCCCACAACCTACAAATAGAAAGCCATTTCAGTATTTTTATCACCTGCAAGCAAGAAATCAAAGAAATGTCAGTAAAAATGGAAAGAGAGTAAACATATTAGAAAAGTGGGTTTCATGGTTAAAATCAAAGTTCCAAGGGCTATATAAACTTTTCTAACATTTCAAAAACTCTTTCCTCACTTTTAAAAATCATCAAAGGCATTCAGGAGGAAAATTGTGTAGTTTCTAAGGCAATCCAAGAAAATTTACTCGGCGCTGCGCATTCAAGGCGGCGCTACGTGTTCAGAGTCGGGAGCTGCACCCTTAAAGGTTTTCACCGTGCAAATTAACACAACACTGCGCGCCTGTGTGCATGCGCTGCGCCCTTGGCTGTGCGTTGCGTGTTTAACTCGACACCTGACAGACCGGGTAGAAACACTCCGGCGCTGCAAGCTCGACACACAGTAATACGTATAGGAAAACCTGACAGGCTCGGAAAGCCCAAAAAACGCGTTTAGCGCTGCGACCTTCGCTGAACCGACAACCCGACACCCCGTTCACCGGCCCGCATTGCACATTCAGCTCCACCCGATTGCGCGTTCAACCGACTCGAAAACATGTTCGGGTGTTGCGCATTTGGACAGGAGGGCCTCTCCGCTAGTTCAAACCCTCAAATCAACTCAAGGCCTCCTCAAAATTCCTTCAAGGGTTTTGTAAACATATCTGAGGGGTAAGTACAAGACATAGACTCCTCTTCAAAGTTTTTTTTGTCATTTGGTTAAAGAAATAAACCCTATGGAGATGAGCTAAATGTCATTAAAACCTCCTTCATCTGCAAACAAGGAAAGAAAAGTTAAGACAGGGGTAGATTAAAGTGGTTGAAATGGTTTGGGATTAGTCATACATCAAATATTAAAAGATATATCCCTTACACTAAAAGCAGATTGACTTTGCCTTATCCTTTTTCATTTCAAAAATTTGACATAAGAGCAAAGTGTGTCCAAGAAGAATTTTTTGTTTACAACTCAGCAAGGGTAGTCATTAATTTTTCCTCTCACTCACAGTCATACACCCTATCCTCACTAATTTACTCCTCCACTTGTAAAAAGATGCCTTTTTACCACCATTCCATGATCACCTCTCCATATCATTTCGTAAACAAAGTTAGGGTTCTTGTTTCAAAGCAGCAGGTGTCAAAATGTCAAGAGAAGGAGGAAATGGTAGTGGTGAAGAAGGCCAAGTGCCAAGGAGGCATCAACACAGAGGTGGAAGGATTAATAGGTTTGAACCACTAAAAACCATGGAACTTAATGCATCTCCTATGACTTTCACATGTTTCCAAAATGTCGGTTGTTTTCATTTCTTTGAAAGAGTACAACAGGTACAAAGTCATCCTGAGCTCACTAGGCTGTTCATCCTAAAATTGCATGAGAAACAAGTAAATCTTGTAGGGGTAGAATTTGAGCTTTCATTAGATGCCATTGCTATTGCCACTGGGATACCTAGTGTTGGTGAAAAGTGGTTCAAATAGGCCAGCTTGGACATAAGCCACTATGAGCCATTCCTTAAACCCAGATACAAAGAAAACTGCAAATCTATCTTCCCTTTCTCACATTTGCTGGAGAGGTATGCACCCTTGATGAGGGTCACCATGAAATATTTTACATGTGAGGGGAGGTTCTCTAGGCTGGCTGTATTCCTACCATATAATATTGCTCATGCACTTCACTAGGTTTAAGATGCTACATTTTCCCTACTATTTCTACAGGAGTATTGAAAAGATGTCTTATATTGTGCAAAAGGGAGACCCTTCATAGCAGATGCAAAGTTTATTTCATCACTCCTTGATTAAGATGGTTGTATTGCATCAATTGGAGAAAAAGGGTATTCCATGGGAGGTTTTCATTGCCCATGAGGTATTCACAAACCCACAACCCCCTCATCAGAAAAATGTGCCCTCATCATCTCATCCTCTTGTGCTTACTCCTCCATCATATCCTGACGAGCATGTTTCACCACATACACATGTTCCTTCACCTCAAGACAACCCTCTTTCATCACCCTCTCCCAGTGCATCAAGAAATGAGGAAAGTGAAAATGAACAATCAAGTAACCATGAAGGAGAGGGTAATGTTCAATCAAGAAATAATGAAGAAGAGGACAGTAGAGAGGAAGAAAACAGTGAGGACACAAATGAAGAAAGTGGTCAAGAAGACATGGAGATAGATGTCAATGAAGATGAAGAAACCAATTATGAAAAGACAGAAAAGAGCATGACAGTGAAAAAAGTGAGGCTCCTAGTGATGATAAGGGCAATGATGCAAAAACTATGATGCAGAAACAAATGATGATGTTGGAGATGAAGAGGCAGAAGGCAATATGGATACAAATGAGGAAAATGACAAAGAGACAGATGATGATGTTAATGAAAACAGTGACACCAAGGACCAAAATGTCAGTGAAGCTGATGATAACAGTGAAGAAAATGAAGAGGCTGATAATAGCAGTGAATATCATAGCAATGAGGCAAGCAACAGTAAGGGGGGAGAAAGTGACAGTCATGACAGCAGTCATGATGGATGTTGTAGCTCCTAGAGACAACCTTGATTTGTATAAAGACCAGTGCCTAGGACATCTTAAATGCAAGGAGCATATGACTCAACTGATTGCAGTTGCAAGGTTAGGCTCTCATGCAACTATCACTTGGATGAATGGTTTTAATAAGGGTGGAACCAAGACCCCAATGTTTAAACACAACAACTAGAAAAACTGCAGAAACTGAGTACAAACTACAAATAGTAAATGCATCAGACAACTTTAAGACAAAATGCTGTAAAGGGGGCCGAATTCTAAAATGAACACACAGATATCAAGATTTATATGTAAGCGGTGACTATGATAGAAGATAGAGTAAGACACCAACTATAACCAGGCTTATTCAAGGATAAGAGTCCATATATACTGGGCCTATGTAGAGATAAGAATCCATATATATGGGCTCGTTTAAAGACAAGAATCCATTGTAGTTAATATCAGAAGAAATGCGGAAGAGATAGGAAATGAAACAAAGTATCATGCCTGCGCCATATTTAAAGCGCTATGGATGAGTAAACATGAGTATCTAATATGATAAATTCACATTTAAACATGGGAGCACTCGCATTCCAGAAAATTAGATACAAGAAATGTGGAGAGATACAAAATGAACATTTGTATTAAAAACATGGAGAAGAGTTACAAACTGTGAATCATCCAGAGCGGAATCCCCAATTCCAACAAAGCTTCTTATTACTGAGTCCCTACGGGATCTTCAAACATCTACTATGAAAGTTCACACAAAATACATACAGAACACTCGAACTAGTGAGTCATTTGGAAAATCTGGAACCTTTTGTTAGTGTTGTCTTCCTGCTTTTATAACCTTTGATTCCTATGCCTGAGAAGATATTTTGGAAAAATATCTTCCCCACGTGCTTGTATGCTGTTGCAGGTCTAAATCAAAACAGAAATTATGATGAGGTAAAAATGCCTCTCATCATCTTACGATGTAGGCCTAATGTCGTTTCTAACTGTAATGTAACAATTGATTAAACTGAAAGTAAAAACTGCAGGAGTGAAATAAGGATTTCACCCGAAATGATAAAATGAGCAGAACATAAGGTAAAAAGGCCACACAGGCTTCATTCATGGATGATCATTGCTGATTGATGAGGTGGAACCGCTGCTGCTACTAGTGAAGGCAATATTGTTAGTCGTGGGAAGGAGTGGCCTTCTGTGCTGGAGAATGTGGTACTGCTGGTAGTGGATGAGTTGGCCTTTTGCTGATCTGTGTGTTTAGGCATTTAAACTCTGATTGGGGCCCATTGATATTGATTTAAGGCCTTCTTTAATCATCCTTTGCTTTAAAACTGAGTCTTCGTCTTCAATGTGTGGGTTAAGCTTTTAATTTTCTGAGTTGGACCCTTAGCCTTTATTCTTTCGCTGACAGGTACTTTCTTCGTGCACTGGAGGGTTTCGCTGTGTAACCAATGCTTATGAAACGATTGGTTAAGACATGGTAATTAACCCTTTATGCCCCCTTTTTTCCTTTGATCAGGCCTCTGAGGATCGTCACCCTCGGCCTTGAGCCACTATGATAGGCTATGGGATGGCCCACATACTTAAAATTGTCATGAAAAATCTACACAGACAACAAACCAAATTAAATAAATCCTGCGATGGGTGGTTGACTGCTTCAGAAGGCTCAAGTGAAGACGAAGGAGCAGTGCGGGGCAAGAAATGCAGCGGAGGCGTTTCTATGGTAAAAACATCGTTTAAATGTGATTTGGTGTGAAATTATGCAGAAGGTGGTTTTGCGAAAAACTGGAGTGGTTTTCGCACGGGGTTAAAGTGGTAAGCGGTAATAGGCCAAATGAATGCGATACAGCTAGGTGTGTGACGCGTGTCTTTAAAAAACCACCCATTTCGCGTGGAAACAACACGATCATGTTGTTCGATGAACTGAACGTGAAAATGAAGGAGAGCCATCTGATCTGGCAATCCAGATCAACAGCTGCAGATGAACGAGACAAACGTATTTGCGCGGTCGGGTGGGACCGGTGATGTCGTGTAGCGAGACGATTAGTTGCGGGGTTATGGAAGTGAGAATGATGTGGGCCGTTAGATGAAGAAGATCGATGGTCCAGATCAGAGCGGGGAATGCAATAATGGATGGGTGATCGGTAAACTTGCGAAGGAGCGATGAAATGAGGACTGTTGGATCATGATGGAGATTAATGGTGGAGATTAAACGCGAAGGGAGAAACGATGTGCAGAAGGAAGATATGTGGAAGCGATGTGGGCCATTAGATGAGGGAAAATGAATGGTTGTGAATGAATCGGGACCACACACATCGGGAATTCAGACAGACGGGAGTTGGAAACGCAGAGGGAGAGATTGCGATATGCCGAGGGAGCCAGAGCCGTTGGATCTGCGGAAGCAGATCAATGGCTAGGGTTTCATTGGCGGGGGGATGATAAATGGAGCTGAGGGGGGCCCGATAGCTGTTGGATCGAGGAGGAGATCAACGGTCGGGATTGTATCGGCGTATCGCACATTGGCGGAGAAATATAAAAGGTGGATGGAAACGATGATGTGCGATGGAGCGATGAAGCGATGAAGTGATGACTGTTGGATCTGCGGAAGGAGATCAACGGTCCAGATTGCGTCTAGGTTTCGCACATCAGCGGAAAAGAATTCAGGGGCAAGAACTTTAGAGTGCTGCGATGTGTGACGAGCGATGGAGTGATGCGATGGCCATCGGATATTTGGGGAATGAACAGTCCAGATCATATCGGGGGATTGGCCATCGGCGAAACAGAAAACATGGAAACGGGGACTTAGGAAGAGCGACATGCGATCGCCGATAGGCTTAGCGATCAGTCACAGGGACCGATCTCATGGCGGAAAAGGGGCTCGGGCTTAAGCGAAAGGGGCTTAGAGGCCTACTATGTAAAATGAGCGCTTTTAGAGAAAAAAGGTGGATTTTAAGCCCTTTCAAAGGTTCTGATAGGTGAAAAAGGGGTTGTGACAATCTATACAGTGCTTGTTGTATTTTCTTTGCAGTATAAGGCTCCTTATCATTAGACATCCCAGCTTAGTGGGGAATGTCATAACAACAATGGCCATGAGGACAGTAAAAAAAATGAGGCTCACAGTGGAAATGATGATGGTGCATGGAGCAGTGCAAAGGACAGTGAGGCTCATAGTGTTGACAAAGGCAGTGATGATATGGAACACAGTGAGTTTCATGGCAGTGTTGAAGGAAATAAAGAAGGAAGTGATGTCAGCATGAAGGACACAAGTGAAGACGTAAGCCAAGATGTCAATGAGCCAAGAAAATATTATCACAAAGATAGAAACAAGACATATGGAACTGAGGTAACAAATATTGAACCTTTTCCTTTGACATACCAAAGAGGAGAAAGGGATGTGTTTTCTGCCTCCAAAAGGCAAGGGCCAAGCTCAAAGGAGTCCTTGCCAAAATTCAAGCACTCAAGGAGGCCAAAGACCAAGTAAACCTTGAAATTATTCCTGATGCTTCCATACAAGCATCCCAAACATAACAAGCAAGGCAAATCTAAATTTTGGGAACTTTTTGGAAATTTTGAGTTTTTTATGATTTGAAGGGCCAAGGGCGCAACGCCCTTGTCGCTGCGCTTTTTCTCAGGGCATTCTCAGGAGAATTGGTTTACATTTTTGGATTTTTTAGGTCAATTACAACATTCTCACAAAATTTCAAGGTCATTTGGAGTTGATTTGGTCCTCCAAAAGGGTCAAATACACCCAAAATTTCACCTTTCTGCCATGTTTTTAGGGCTGGTGCTGTACCCTTAGCGTCCTTGGGAGTTTTGATACTTGGATAATAAAATGAGGCCCAATCAGAACACCAAGGGAATTTTTAGAAAGTAGAGTCAACATGCTTTCCAAGGAGCCATCACGGAGCCCATTCCGACATCGGGAAGACCTTCAAAACTTGGCTGCAAGATGACTCATTTTTTCAGTGCGGGCGCTGCACCCTTGGACCTCTGTGTTGCGTTTTTGCAAAAAGGTCAACAAAACACACTGAAGGATATTTTAATGTTTTTTTTCGGCAAATCACTCCAGAGTTGGTTGAGGAGTAAGTTTGAGTTATATTTCATTTATTGTAATAGATATTATGTGCCTTGGGCCTTGCATGGCCTCTTTGGACATAAATGAAATTTATGGTGTATTTATGGTTTCCAAAACCCTAATTAGGGTTTTTTCCCTCCTTTGCTAGATAAATAGAGCGTGGAGGTCTTATTGTTTTTGTAGGTTGTTGTTGAGCATAATATGATATAGACTGAGTTTATTTGTGAAATTGGCTTTGGTGTCTTGTGATGGCTTTGGACTGAGCAACTGTGGATTGAGCTCTTTCTTAGGATTCATAAAGCTTTGTTGAATTGTGATATATTCCACCCTTGTACATATTTTCTTCAGCTATCATTATGTTTCTTTGATCATAGGATAGAAATATTAGAGTAGGATATGTCTTTTTTTCATCCTACTTTGTCTGCATCCTTTGATGTTTATGTTTTTTTCCTTGAAGTTTAACTAATGAATTCTTAAGTGCTCTTTAGTTTTACTGAGATGTTACGTTAAAAATCTAATTGTTTGCAAGCAAGTTTCAGAGAACCCTTAACTGCTCTCTAAGTTTACTTATCTGTTGCTCTAAGGTATGCTTAGTATTTTTTGGTTGAATAATATTTCATTACTCTTCAAGTTTTTACTATGCTAATCATGCTGAAAGTTTTTCCTTGTTATTAGCTTGTTAAAGGATCCTTGATTGCCACTTAATTACTCTATTTCACTCCTCCATGTTCATTTCACTCACTAAAAACCTACTTAGATCCATTTGGCCCTTTTTAATTTCCATATGAAACACCCTTGAACTATTTTTTCACTCTTCAAAATCTTTGCAGACTCCATAGCCCAATGGATTGATCCTCTCTTTGTAATATCCCAAAACGGGATCTTCTAGCAAGGCATGACTGGAAAATGCATTTTCTAGGAATGGCTGCTACAAGATTTGAAACCAAGACCTGGATCCCTTATATCAATGTATCTAAGACCTAAATCCAATAGGAGGCTCAAAAGAAATCCCTCTAGGTGGGTTAAATAGGTCTCCCACACCTAGTTGTCTTGAAAAAGTGCCCGATGAAGGGACTGCAACAATTATTGAACAAGAGATGGAACAACATCGTTATTTTTATAAGCCTGGGCACATGAATATGAAAATAGCCAACAAATTTATATTATAGCAGCAATGGTATACAAATCCTTGAGGAAAGAGTCACTCAAGCAAAGCAATACAACCTCAAAGGGACATGTACATGGAAATAGTGAAACACTGCTACACATGTATTTCTGCAGGAAAAAGGACACAGTTTATTGGAGATACTGCATCATACTGAATAATAATAGAAATATGTGACAATATATGGCTCAAGAAATGAGGGGGAGCAAGCTATCAACCCTTGAAAATAGTAATACAACAATCCTTGGAAGGATTGGCTGAAATAGACAAAAAGGGAAAAATGCCGGAGTTGCAAGGTAGCAGCTGCAACTCAAAACTGGAACTGGATGGAGATGGCTGAAGATGATACACAATCTGAATTATACCTCCTCCAATGGATCTTCTAAGTGAAAGGATGATCCTATCACTGAAGATCTCACCCTCCAATCAACACTGCAAACCCTCACTGCAAGTGCACTTTGAAAATAATGCAGTCTAAGAGGGAAAATGCGTTGTAGGTGGAATAGAAAGTATTGGCCAAGTGCCAAGATCTAAAATAAGCTCTGAATCCTTCCTTAATAATCTCCCAAAGGAAAGAAGGCCTCTTCCTCTGAAAAACAAGCCAAGGAATGGTGTTGTGGAACCTCCACTGCAACACCCTACAACACAACGTTACACTTGAGCAGAAATAACGCTGTAGATGAAGGAATGGATTTGGCCTTGAGCCTGGATGTGGAGAAATGAAGTGAAATCCCTCAAGAGGCCTCTCAAGAAGGAGAAGGAATCCTAAACAAGAGTCCCTCGTGCTAAACAACACTGCAAATCAGCTAAACAACTGGAGACTGCAAATAGTCTAAGCAGAAAAGAAATCAATAATCATATGCATGTGTAACAATGGCTACCTTGCCCTCCTTTTAAACAAATTAGAGCTCCCTCTCCATGGGTCCCACTCTTTAGGGTTTCCTCCATCAAGGAAACTTCCCTCCTCTTTCAATGCACTGTCCCACAAGATGCTCTCCACCTTCTACCTCTGCGCTGTTTGACTTGGTTAAACTTGACCTTGTCTTCTTGCAAATGTCCCCTTTCACACATGAGGGTGTGAAATCCAACTCCACTGATGATACCCTTTCATAATAAGAGGGATTTTATCCATGTTTTTATTATGTATGGGTCTCCTCACCCAATTATTCAACTCCTAAGTGAAATTAGCAAAATTTAATATTCCAATTTGTTGTAGGAAAATTTTGGAATATTACAGTCCTCCCCTCCCAAATGTTGCTTGTCCTCAAGAAAATGAAAGGATAGAAATGAGAATTTTCCCCCAAGGCATGAAGACTGAAAATTGTTGGGAAAACATCTTCCCCAAATGGATCCTCCATCCCCAAGGAATAATCCAAACAAAATGAGTCACCTCCCAACATGGCAACTCCTGAAAATCTCCTTCCACCTCAAGTTCCGAAAATGAAGGTGGGCTGAAAATCTGAATATGGTAAGCATCATACCCTACCCCACACTGTCCTCCTCTCCACTTGTGATAAGTGTAGAGTGTGTGCTAATCTTGGGCTGCAATGATATTGCCCTCAAGTGGCAAAGTGAAGAACAATCCTCCAAGGATCTCCCCTCCAACATTGAAGAACAAGATGGCCCAAAGTATGTCATCCATGATGAATAGGACATGATCATCATAGAACATCCCAATGAGAAGTTTGCTGAAGGTTTTACATGATGATACATGATACAAACAATGTCTCAAAAGGACACAGCGCAGTCTCATCCACTACAACTTCAGAAAATATTGTGGCAAGTAACATATAAGAATCATCACATCTACTAATGAATAGTAAATGGCTGAATGTGTCAACAATACATGATCAAATAATTGCCCATAGTTATACAATGGATGGCTATCAAACTCATGGTCCACCCCAAAAGAGAACAAATATGTGGCTGTGGTGGTCATATCTCCTCCCATGCTCCCATTAGAACATGTAGTACAGAAAATGTGGGAATTCTCTCCCCTCAAGGACACATCCAACCTATGTGTCAATCTCCCAATCATGCTCTCAAAAATAATAGAAACAATATCAGAAAATGAAGAAATGATCAGTACAAGAATGAAGGAAATACTGATGGCTTCATGTGGTGCTTAAAGATACCAACAGTCTCCTAAGTATGTACAATGCAGTTTTACAAATTGCTGCTTCAGGAAATTACAAGGAAACATGTTTCTTTTTACATAGTTAATCATGCATGTCATCATATGGAAAATAGTTGGATATAAAAACTGAACATACATGTAATGAGAAAAAATTTGCCCAAGGCCACATAAAATATGGCTGCCTCCATCATATAGATTGGCCCAACATTGATCATGGAGCAAAGTGAAAAGCTTTCCCTCTTGTGGAGAAATGCACTGCATAATAATGGTAAGAGTATGCAAACCAATAAATGTGAAAATAGATTTCTTACCATATGCTGGAAGTAAGATGATACATGGATCCATGAGTGAGTCCTCCATAGTGTTTTGGCATGCTATGAAGAGGAATGAACCATGTGCTGCAAGAAGATCCTCCTTCTCATGCTTGGAACTCCAAGTCAAGAATAATATGTTATAGTAATAGATGTCTCCATCCACTACTCTATCACTCTCACCTCCTCCTTGTTCACCAAGTGCATCCAATGTGAAGTGATCCTGGGGACACTCTATCCATAAGTCCCTGCTCCAAAGTGACAGCTCTGTGAGCTCATGCAAATGGGCTCCTGTCAATACAAAGCTTTTTTCTTTGACATGCTCCTTGTCAAAGACTCCTCTAGTAATGTTGCTGCAAGTATGGAATACTTCCCAAGATGGAAGTGCTTCCAAATCATCCAAGGCCAAGGAGTAGCCCCTTTGAACCATGAGAGTGCCCTATTCTACTCCTACAACATCACATAACATGTGAGAGCAATTTTTCCCTTTCTCTCTCAAGCACAACTCAAGCAACCAAAGTGCTTGCTGCCTCCTTATGCTCCCATCATACAACTCATGTGATGAAGACATAATGAATGATATGAATGTCACATCAACACCATGCATCCATACTCCATGCTGCCTAATGATGCAAGCATCCTGCTATCTCCCCTCCATCCCCATCCTCCTTGGAAGAGGATATGCCAAGTGATGGTCAAACTCCTTCAAGAGGAGCCAGCGCAGCCAAGCCTCCTAATACCCGGTATCATAGACCTGCAAGTAGCTTTCCAGATTCTTTCCCATCATCCACTCAACCAATTGTGGATGTCTTCTTCTTCTCTTCCCCTTGGTACTCCTCTCATGAGGGCTACCATCCTTCCAAACCAACTTTCTCTCCTTGCATTTCATGAAAGTCTGAAATGCAGCTCTTTGGAGACCTCCTAGAGAAGATCTCTCACCCATGTCTATGTTGAATCCAGAAGGATCCATATATGATGAAGATGACATCTTCTCTCCACCATTTTTTGACAGCACTGTTAATATCTCCAAGGCTGTAGTCGCTGTCTCATAATCCAACTCAAGGATGGTTTCATGGTCTTCCATAAGAGTGTCATGGTTTGTTTCATCCTCCAAAAGTTCACACCCCAACCTCAAGGATTGTGTGCAACTCAAAAAAGGTGCATGAGGATGATGGTTCCTCTCCTTATTGAACCATTCGCACAACGCAGTGCAATCATGTTGCTATAGATCAACAATGGGATTTGACCCTTGGTCATGCAAAAGCAAATTTCCACAACTACCAAAAGAATTTGCTGCAACAATAGATAGTGGAAATTCCTTCATACCTTGATGAGATTTGGGAATCTCTTGTAGGGCTGCAAGAGTTCCTTCCTCCAATGTTTTGGCTACCCCAAAAGTTGATGCATGTGGCTGCTCCTCCATGAGTGTGACAACGTTAGAGACAAACTCCTCAAGTGGTGGTGAGGGCTCCTCCTGTTCTGTTCTTCTATTGTCAAACTTCTTGATCAGCTTTTGAGAAAAGTTAGCAAGAGTAGAAACTCTTGCATGGCTCAAATGGATGAACCACCAAATGCGGGCTTCTCCTCCTAGGTGCAGCACTGAGATCTCAATAGCCTCCTTCTCCAGTACAGGATGTAGTAGGAAGAATGCTTCCAGCTTCCTCACCCAAGCTCTTGCTGTAAATGACCCATCAAATGTAGACAACAAAAATCTATTGCCTTTGATTTCTCTTTTGCCACATGGTCTCTTCCCTTCCTTCGACCGGATGAATTGTGGAAAAGCTAAAGTCTCTTTGAAGGCTCTAGGTTTATATTTGTACTCAAAAAAGTAATCACTTAGAATCTGATGATCCAAGTATCCTTCATGCTTGTCTTCTTCTTCTTCACGAGAATAGGAAGTGCATGGTCCTTCCTCTTCTTTTTGCTCCTCCTCTTTGGAGAGGCTCTTCTTAGTTCTGAACACTGATGAGAGTAATCTCATATTATTCATCATCTTGATATTATTCTACCTTCTTGGGCTGGAACTCACAGGCTGAGCCAAGAAAGATGCTCTGATACCACTTTAATATCCCAAAATGGGATCTGCTAGCAAGGCATGACTGGAAAATGTATTTTCCAAAAATGGATGCTACAGAATTTGAAACGAAGACCTGGATCCCTTATATCGATGTATCTAAGACAAAAATCCAAGAGGAGGCTCAAAAGAAATCCCTCTAGGTGGGTTAAACAGGTCTCCCACACCTAGTTGTCTTGAAAAAGTGCTCGATGAAGGGACTGCAAAAATTCTTGAACAAGAGATGGAAAAACAACGTTATTTTTATAAGCCTAGGCACATGAAGATGAAAATAGCCAACAAATGTATATTATAGCAGCAATGGTATACAAATCCTTGAGGAAAGAGTCACTCAAGCAAAACAATGCATCCTCAAAGGGACATGTACATGGAAATAGTGAAACACTGCTACACATGTATTTTTGCAGGCAAAAGGACGCAATTTATTGGAGATACTGCATCATACTGAATAATAATAGAAATATGTGACAATATATTGCTTAATAAATGAGGGGGAGCAAGCTATCAACCCATGAAAACAATAATACAACAATCCTTAGAAGGATTGGCTGAAATAGACAAAAAGGGAAAAATGCCGGAGTTGCAGGGTAGCAGCTGCAACTCAAAACTAGAACTAGATGGAGATGGTTGAAGATGATACAAAATATGAAGTAGAACTCCTCCAATGGATCTTCTAAGTGAAAGGATGATCCTATCACTGAAGATCTCACCCTCCAGTCAACACTGCAAACCCTCACCACAAGTGCACTCTGAAAATAACGCAGTCTAAGAGGGAAACTGCACTATAGGTGGAATAGAAAGTATTGGCCAAGTGCCAAGATCTGAAATAAGCTCTGAATCCTTCCTTACTGATCTCCCAAAGGAAAGAAGGCCCATTCCTCTGAAAAAAAGGCCAAGGAATGGTGTTGTGGAACCTCCACTGCAACACCCTGCAACACAACGTTACACTTGAGAAGAAATAATGTTGTAGCTGAAGGAATGGCTTTGGCCTTGAGCCTGGATGTGGAGAAATGAAGTGAAATCCCTCAAGAGGCCTCTCAAGAAGGAGAAGGAATCCTAAATAGGAGTCCCTCGTGCTAAACAACACTGCAACTCAGCTAAACAGCCAGAGACTGCAAATAGTCTAAGCAGACAAGAAATCAACAATCATATGCATGTGTAACAATGGCTGCCTTGCCCTCCTTTTAAACAAATGAGAGCTCCCTCTCCATGGGTTCCACTCTTTAGGGTTTCCTCCATCAAGGAAAATTCCCTCCTCTTTCATTGCGTTGTCCCACAAGATGCTCTCCACATCCTACCTCTGCGCTGTTTGACTTGGTCAAACTTGACCTTGTCTTCTTGCAAATGTCCCCTTTCACACATGAGGGTGTAAAATCCAACTCCACTGATGATCCCCTTTCATAATAAGAGGGATTTTATCCATGTTTTTATTATGTATGGGTCTCCTCACCCAATTATTCAACTCCTAAGTGAAATTAGCAAAATTTATTATTCCAATTTGTTGTAGGCAAATTTTGGAATATTACACTCTTACTCTACCTATTCTTCTTGAAAACTTATCCAACCAAACAAACAAACCCTAAACCTAATAACTATCCTAAAATCAAACTATAAAATCAAACAAGTTAAATCCTTTACATAAGCACAGAGAGAGCCCTCTTTGAGTCTAGGAAGGCTACGTCCTAGGACTCCAAAGATTGGTTTGATGTTACCCTTGTATTTTTGGTCATTGCCAATCTGCCAAAACTACGGGGGCCTAACACTTGGTAGTATCAATTTTTTCTTTTTATTTTAGTTCTTTCTTATCTTGAGACTCTCTCTCTTTGTATATTGTATGGTGATCGTGTTGAGCTCCTTCCCACTATTTAGACCTTCTATATTTTTTTCTATATTTGTTGCTCTGACGCTTGGGGAAATTTTTAATTACATGGGCCATTTCATAGCATGCTCTACAACGAAATGAGTCATTTTTTATAGTCGAGATTTTGGACCTAGACATAATTTGGGGCCATCAAATTGAACTTAGTGGGAAAACCCTTATTGAATTCCATTTCCACACAAATTCAAGTATAAGTAGTTTTATAATAATTTCTTGTATTTGGGCTACGATAATAAAACTTTCCCAGATAATTCCCAATAGAGGATAACCATTGGAGATTCTAAAAATGTAACAATAAGTTCAGAATCCTTACCCAAACTGGAGTTGTGGAGATTGATTTCATTACCGGATTAAAGGTGGGAGGCTAAGGTTGCATGAGGGGACCAACACTACCCCAGAACCATGACCCAAATTCACAAATGGCCTTCTGGTACTCAATATTTTCGTAGGAAATAACAAAAAAACCCTAAATAATGGGATAAATATTCATATCATCTATTAATCAAGGTTTACATGTCTAAGATATCCATTTGTGCAAATTCGTCAGCTACGACAAAAATACATTAAACCTTCAAATAAAAACTTGCTCTGAACAAAAAATTCTCACAACTGAAAGCTTCCTCATCCAAAGGAACATCAAGGGAAGGAACTCCTTGAACTATCGGGAGGCCAGATCTAGATTTTAGATGATCCAAAAATGAAATGAAGGTATTATTGTACGAATTGCAGCAATAGATCGAAATTGTGAAAACACATAAACTTGATAAAAATTTGTAGCAAAATAAAAGAATGGAGACTGAATATAGGATCAAGAAAAATAAGGCAAGTTGATAATGGAGTTCACCCCTCTTGGGCTACATCTCTGGGTCCGCTTCCAGTGTGACCGCTTTATTAAGATGCTAAAATTATCAACTAAATCTGTTTACAAGCTCCAACAATAAAAAAAATGCTTCCAAGGCGTTCATAAGACCCAAAAACCCCTATTTTGGCTTTTGAAACACTCAATTTTCCTCCAAATGAACGAATTAGGCCAAACATTGTATTTTCCTGCAACTTAAGAGAACTCGTCCTTGCAAAATTTATAGCAAAGTGACTCGTGGCTTAGTGGTTTGGTGCTCTAGTTATAAAGGTGGATGTTGGGTGATCAAATCTTGACCTTTCCGCTATTTTTGGTTGGATTCAGTTGACATTGGATAATAATAAAATGTTTTAAAATAGTTTTGGAGGACCCGCCACCCCACACCTCCCACCATAATACATTGAATATAACATTAATACATGGCTCGTAGGCCTTTCCAAATATACGGAAGGTGATAACCATGTCAAGTATATGGTGGAGCTGCCAGATATGGTGGGCTCTCACCATATCCTTCTCCCTATCTCGTCGGCAATAAATGTTAAATATTTAATTTGTGCTTTGAATGACAAGCACGATATTAGATAATAATAAAATGTTCTCAAATAGTTTTGGTGGACCCCACCCCACACCTCCCACAATAATACATTGAATATAACATTAATACATGGCCCATAGGCCTTTCCAAATATGCAGATGGTGATAACCATGTCAAGGATATGGTGGATCTTCTAGATATGGTGGGCTCCTGCCATATCCTCCCCCCTAATCTCGTCGGCAATAAATGTTAAATATTAAATTTGCGCTTTAAATGATAAACACCTGATCATGGTTTAGTGGTATGGTGTGGAATTAGTTGGTGACAGGTTAGGGGATCGAATAAATTTCGATGCGTTGGAGCGTTAAACAAATTTTTGGCCATCCTTCGAGGCCACGTGTCACCCTTTGATAGTGCCATGTGTCGCCATGGGATTGGTCCTCATGCAACCAACCACAAACTACCACTTATCAATGCCGCATTGGTCTATTTGCGCCTATCATAAACTGTCACTTGTCACCTTCTGGTGATGCCATATGGTGATTGTGGAACCATGACCCTTGACTTTGACCGCAAGCGTTAACCATTGGAACTAGGATCATTGACCATTGAATTTTTGACCTGAAGTTTGACCTTAACTTTGACCTTGCGTAAATTCTTCATACGAAGTCGGTTTTCGCCCGTTCATGTTGCGTTGGAATCAGAACAACGAGAACTACACATTGAGCTTGGTTTCATCTGCATTTGATATCTTTGAATTTTGAGAATTTTCTAAAACTTTTGAGCATCTTTCGGATCCTATGGATCATCATAATGGAACTATGTGAAACCGCGGAAGAGCTTGCTTGTTTAGGAACCATTATTGCAAAAGAATTCGTCTTCATCGTTGAATCACTAAGATTTTCCATTAATCAGATTGCAAAAAATATTTGCAAATAAATCCACACGATCTGAGCATAGATCGACCAACAAGGGCAAAACCATACCACAAGAGTTTTCAAAGCTCTGCCCATCTTACTCATTGTAAAAGAAAATTCAAAATAAAAAAAAACTTTGATATTCAAAACCTAATTTATAAAGATTAATTAAATATATATTTGAATTTATTATGTAATGATAAATATACAATTTTTTTCTCGAGAAAAAATATTTGATATATATATATATATATATTGTTATCATTAGTTTAAAAAACATATATTATATATCTTGATATAATATATTTTACTTAAATTGTTAAAACTATTTTTTAATATAATAAATTAAATTAAAAATTAAATAAATTAACTTAAAATAATAATTATAATAATAAATAATAATAAAAAACAATATAAAATTATTTTAATTTTTAATATTTTAATATAAATAAATAAATAATTTATATATTTTTAAATACTTGATATTTATTAAAATTAAAATAATTCATATAATTAAATGCAAATAAAATAAAATAAAATTTATAATAATGCACCAAACTTTACATCATATATATATATATCGACCCTAAACATTTATAAAGATATCAACATCACCATTTCATTATGTAACATTTCTAAAAATTTCACAACACCATTTCATTATTTAGGTACATTTGTGCTTATTCCATCAACATGCTACCAATAAAGAAGTGTAAAAATCAAAATAGGCTAACATAGTGATGAAATGTAACGTGTTCCTCGTTAAAAGACAAATACGTGTTTACTCATATTACTTTCCGACAAATTCTACATCATAATTCCTCCATATTTCACCAATTTTTTGATATTTATTAAGATATTTATTAAAAAGGGGAAAACAAATTTTTATGGAAAAAAACTTGGAATTTAATTAAATTTAGAGAAAGAGAAAATATAATTACATTTTGTAGATGTTAACTACATTCACGAAGATTGGCTTCTTTCCATATGTATATATAAAAAAATTGAAACAAATAGAAACTTGCAAAGTTAAGTGTGGCAGTAATCACTTAACTTTTTTTTCTTGCCTTTTGTTTTCTTAACTTTCTACCATCCCCTGAATTGGGATCCATTGGAACCACTGCCAAATCACTTTCAGCCATCTTCGGTAAAAGTTCTTTGTCTGAATCTAAACTTTCATAAACATGAACTCTCCTTGTGCCCGTTGTCTTATTCTCTTTGTGTGCCACATTTTTCTATTGTTCTGGTTCTTCTATCTCTTCTAATTCTGCACCATTCTACTTGTGGGTTGCATTGCCATTTTGGACTGGGGCATCTAATTCTTTTTGGTTTGAAGGGTTCTCCGTGATTTCTTCTTCTTCTTCCTCTACGCTATTCTCTTTGTGTGCCACATTTTTCTATTGTTCTGGTTCTTCGATCTCTTCTAATTCTGCACCATTCTACTTGTGGGTTGCATTGCCATTTTGGACTGGGGCATCTAATTCTTTTTGCTTTTGAGGGTTCTCCGTGATTTCTTCTTCTTCTTCGTCTATGCGATAAGGATGAAGGTTACCATTTGTTTGTTTTGTGAGCTTTCCCTTTTTTTCTCTTTTTGGTTATTTTTATAATTTTATTTTTTCTATTTTATAGTCACATTCATAAACTAATTTCTATTTCATTAACAAAGTATCTCAACCTTCCCGGATGCGGGTGAACATTGAAGGCAGGCATATGGCGAGCCCCGTACGTGACACATGGCTTAGCCACATGGTCATGCATGGGCTTAAGCCGCGGGCATTAATACCTGCCAACTGCTCTCAACGCTGTAACATTAACTCGCTCGATAGTCGATGCGCCACCACCCTTTCAAAATGCCTCCGTGCTGCAACATTCCTCCATCACCTTCAAGCTGTATCTACCCCTCTGTGGTCTCAGAGCCGAGCTCTAGAACGCCCACAGGGAGGCGGTGCAGCCTCTATTTCTGTATCGTTCTCACCCTTGGTAGCCTCAATTTTGCTTCAGATCCTTCGGCTCCTCAGACTTCTGTTCCTTCAGCTCCTCAGACTTCTGTTCCTTCGTCTCAGCTCTCTTAGCCCATCACCAATGCCTCTAACAGCTCCATTATGCCCATGCACCACCGAATGTGCTGCCGTTGAGGTAGTGGGCATGGGCGGGTGACTTGTCCTCCACATCCCATCTGCTCTAAGTCTTCTTATCCGTCACTTGAGGATTCCTTTGGCCATTATCCTGCTACTCGTAGCGACAGAGGCTGAGGTCTGGCCTTGAGGCAGTCTCGCTCTGTCTCTTCGGTTGGCACTTTGGTGTTGCGCCACCCCATCAGTCACTCCTCCCCACCTTTGCCACATTTGGAGACGCTACCCTCTCCGTCCACCGCGCACTCTGCACAATTCCACTACAATTGCACTATGGACCGCCCTCGTATCACAACCACCATCTACATCAGCTTCAAGGAGGAAGCTTCCCTTTCTGCTAGCCATAGCCCCAGAAAAAAGCTCAAAAAATCTACCATTGACTCGACGCCTCAGCTGCCTTTGCGAAAGTCTAAAGCTCTTCCCATCATTCAAGGCGCTCCCTCTTCCAGCAACAAAGGCAAGGGCAACAACGGCAACGGTAGCAGCAGCAGCGATAGCAGTAGCAAGGATTGGTCTGGCGATGATGGTTGCAAGGGCAGTGCACGCACCGCCATAACTCCTGAACATGCTGCACCTCTAGCTAAGATTGCAGATGACACCTTCGATGAGTACAGGTGCCTAATTGTGGAGGAGCCACCGCCTCCACACAATGACACCTAGCTTCTACAGGTTTCTTTACAGTTTGGGTTTATTTTTTTGGGTTACTATGTCTCTCTTGGATATTTTCATAATTATCTACTATTTTTTGTATGAAGCTGGTTTCCCCATTGTGGGCAGCTACAGTAAGATTGGTTTCCCATTCTAGGGCAGTCACTATTTTGTTCTTTTGACATATAATGCCTCTGGAATTGGCTAGTTCAACAATTCCAGAGGCCAAACTCTCCTTGTACCATATGTTATATTAATAGAATTTAGACTTAGAAAAAAAAAAACAAAGTATCTCAACCTTTAATTTATAAGTAAGGATAAAATTCAAACAATTACAATAATAATTACTCATTATAAATTAATTGTAGGAATTTAATCCCTCTTAGATATGGGTTTTCTTTGAAATTGTTTATAAGCCTATAATCCCTCTTAGATATGGGTTTTCTTTACAATTTTTTATAAGCCTATAGTGCTTGGCAATATAACTAAATTTCACATTTTTAACGACGACCAACAGATTCTAGACTTTCTTGTCAACATGAATATTTTAAAAGATGTGACTAGAGACAAAGATGAATATGATAAATCTCTAGTAAAGAGAGATAAGATACATGAGGGGAAACCTATGCACAAAGGTGTTATATCTTTGGAAAATTTATTTGATCTTCATGTTGATTTTCCTTAGGGATATATTCTTCTTTGCTTTGATAACTGCATTTCATTATTTTCGTATTAAATTCACCCCACAACATTGTTATCACTGGAAAATCGTACAAGCAAAGATGACATTATTAAATGTCAGGTAGAAGGATTTACAGGGCTGAGGCACATTAGAGAATCTGGAAAATTTAAAAAATCTCTAAGGTCCAGAGGAAAAATCAAATTGCGCACTCAAGACACTAGCAGAATGCGCCTTTGCGCGCATTTTTCTTCGATAGGCACGCCTTTGTGCAGTTTTCCCTCAAAAAGCCGTGCTAACCTGAGAGTGGCGGAAGTCACTTTCCGGGACCACAAGGCACACTCTAGGAAAATGATCCCACACTTGAGGCTGCCCAAGGACAACTGCCTAAGCCTCCTTGTGACCTCAAGGGAGCATACAAAGGAATCAAGTGGCACACAATGGAATCAACTCCCTCTCTTGGGTCACCATCCACCAATGTACCAAGAGAGGGAAGGCGAATTTGAATTCATCTATAAAAGGCCACAAAGAGATGAACAAAATGAGAGCACATTGTTATGCTGGCAAAAATTGCTTTGAAGCAATCCAACAATGTGTAATCCAGAACATAAGTAGAGAGGGGATTTGGTTGTTGGCCATCCAACAACTTCAATCCTTTGGAGTAGGGAGAGAGACCTTGCACCAAGCAGCTAGAAGGTAAAAACATCCTTGTGTCGGGTCTTAGAACTCCATATTTCTAAGGGCCCCTTGGAAAGTGTGTAAACGTACTATCTTTCTCCCTAATAAAAAACAATAAGAGGGGACATTGATGCCACCGTTAGTATTCTTGTTTTGTTTAACTCTTTATGAGCTTTTGTGTTTATGTTTAGTTTAGTATTGTTTCTCTCTACATATGCATAATATATCATTGTTTAGTGTGTTTAATGTTTTATAGCATGTTCACTAACTTGCTAAATCTTTTGTTTATCTGCCTGTGACCAAAGCTTAAGAGGCAACGACCACTTCTCTTAAGCAAGTGTGGATTGGTACACTTGTGCACCAAAACCACCATAACATTATTCATATTTACATCATTATTCAACAACATATGCAACTATATAGAAAGAACAATATCATCATCAATGTAGCAGAACATAAAGGAACAATAGAAGAAAATAATTCACACATAGAGACACCAGGATTGGTTGGAGACCAGGGAAAAACCCACTATGGAGAAAAACCTTTCAAATTATTCTTCTTATTATATTTTCATTTAATGATTAAACAAGAGAGTACAATGATCCATATCTTCAATCATGAACCTATCCAAAAAAATCAACTAAACAACATCCATGAGATGAGCCCAACAATGCTAGTACTTGAAACCCTAATTTAAAAGCTTGTGATCAACTGTCACTGTCTATGGTAAACTATCGAACATTGTGGTCAACTGACGAAAACTTCAGTCAACTAAGAAACTGAACCCTAGGTCCCAATCGCATAGAGAGAGAGAGAGAGTCGTGTGTGCGACTAAATACCTTCAACAGCACAGATAAGATTGCATGTCTACGGTTGTGACCGAAAAATGTCTGTGTCATGCCTACGATCGGAAATCAAAACCCTAACACATGTGTGAGCTTCAGACCCTGCAATATCGGATTTGTACAAGAAAAATTTCTATGAACCATCTCAGACCCGTGAGAGCCAAACCAAAGAAAGAATAAGAATGATATCCAAATGAGGTTGAGGTAAATTGTATTTATAGCCTTCTAAGGGTGTCCAATTTGTTTTAGGTATGACTTGATAAAATATTCAAATGTGGGATTTAATTCAAAAATACACTTTCCCTTGTCCAAATTGAGTGCTTCAATAGTCAAAATTGGTCCTCAAGAAGAGGAATCTTGTCCCATGGTTGGAATTTGTCACCGAGCTGCAAAATTGATACTCCTTCTCAGCTAGGGAGAAATTACAACTGTATCATGCAATCATCGCAAGAATCTTTTCATAAAATCATATCCAATCACAAGCACTTCGTTCCTTAATTACTATTTGGTGTGGGGGCAGTGGACAAGCGGCTTCGCTCCTTTTTTCATAAATCCATCTTATCAAAGGAGTCATGAAAAATATCCTCTCCCTACGGTCGGGAGATTTAATTCCTCTCCTTTTAGTCGAACGATCTTAATAACCTCTCCCTAATTGACATCTCAATTATCTTGTCATCAAATGTCATCGCCGCCCATCTCTTCTTATCTCTTTATTGTATATACTCATATGCTGAACATTCTCAAATCTAAAAGAAGAAGAATTTGACATCAGAGGGAAGCCTAAGCTACCACCCTCTATCACGTCAGAGAGAACATCTCAGTCCAAAATAATATCAGGGAGCACATCTCAACCTGAAACTACATCGGGGAGCACATCTCAACCATAAATCATTGCCAGCGGGGAGCTAATGCTACCACCCAGGAAACATCCGAGAGCTTGTCATGAGGGAGCACATCTCAACCCAGAATCTCATGGGGGAGAAAAACATCTTCTACCCCATATCGAGTGATAGGGGATATAAGGGAGCACATCTCAACCCATCCTACTTCCCACTGATCTTCCCAAAAATTACCCTCAAGAGTCATGTGGTAGAACACCTACATCATAATCAACTTGGATTGTACACCTCTAAGTACTTTCTCAACCCGTTGGCCAGATGAGGAGAAATATTCCCAACAAGCCTTACATGTGGGTATGATGTCAACTGGCGTATACTTTGCAAAGACCAAGATAGGGGAGAAACATCTCCACCCCTATGGGTAACATATATGGGAGCAACATATACAACTCGATTGTCTAGAGATCCCTCAACCCCAGGAGCCCTCTATCTCAATTCCTCACACTTGGAGCTCAGACAGAGGGGAAGATCCGACTCAATGTTCTTAATCAATACTGCTCTTTGTAGATCAAGAACATATAATTGTTCTCATATATGGTATCAAATTAATCATCATGTCACAATAGCATTAGTCTCTTATTCATGCAGGACATAAAATCAAATATTAAATTAGAACAAAATATATATCACATAAATGATACCTTATTCATCCTCCCTCTCATAAAGGCATCAACCAAAAGCCTAAGATTTTATCGTACAACAATATTGACTGAAGGTATCTCAGTCCCAGTTATATATGGGATTATCTACCTATAACCTTCTTAAACAACTCTTCAAAGAGTTTTTTCAACCCGCCTCACAACTAGCCACACCAGAAACATCGTACTCAACCTCGACCGTGTTTAGTGGCTACATAGTTTTCTTTGATAGATCTCATACTAAAGCAACACCCAAATGTGCTCATCTCATTAATAACAATACCAATCAAAATAAATACATCCATGTTGTCACATATCACATCTTAGACCAAAAATTGATTGTCCCATGCAAATATATCGAAGTGTACTACTCGGCGGAAACTCAATGTGTATGAAGTGACTTAATCAGGTTTTATGAAAAAAAATATATATACATAACTAGATCCGATGTATAAAGGTTCGTTCTATTGCTGCAAGCTCTTGTTGACCTGTTTCTAAGGGCCCTTTCATATGTTGTAATTTCATCCTTCCTTCTGGGCCCATCTCTCGCTCTCTCTCTCTGGGACCATATATCATTCATTTTGGGCCCGACTATTTCTCTTTCCTCTCTAGGACGAGATCTGATTTATCTTGCTGTGGGACAAGTTGATTTGACCCTGCTATAAGATCTGGGACTAGATTTCTTCGTTGGACCATTTCAAAATTCCTTGGTGGAAAAGCGAAACATAATAATAAGTAACTAGCCCACTCCATGATAAATCTAGCACTACTGAAATACGATAATGTTAGATCAATGTAAGGTCCTTGCCTGTAAGACTATCCTGTGAATGTCACTCTCCGCCTAAAGAGAATCTGGGTATAGCTGAATGCATTATCTAAGAGTCTGAATGCACTGTATTGAATAAAGCACACACACACACACACACACACACACACACACACACACACAGATGTGTATTCACACAAAACATCTATGCTTCAATAAAATATCGATTTGCAAGTCAGGTTCAACAATATATCTTCATAACTTCTTGAAATTAAATTAGAGTGTCCAAGGATTCACATTTCCACTTTTTTTAATAGCTTCAAAATATAGATTTTATTTTCTCAACTTTAGAATATAATTCATCATGCCATAATTCTTCATTTCGAACTTCAAAGGCCATATCCCTCTTCCTTTGATCATCAAAGGCTCATTACCTATCAAGAATATACCAGCAATGTATAAAACCAAAATCAAAGTCATACCTTGGACTAATTTCTAAGCAGAGGTTTGGATCGACACATATTCATGGCTTCACTATATAAATATCAATGCAGGCATACCAGGCTCAGGGAGTTTTCTACATACAATTCTTTCTGCAAACATAACACTTTACCAAACCGGTATACAAATAAACACTTTGCAATCAAATGAACTAATTCAGTTCTCAAGCCTTCGATCTCAAATCAAAGCTAATATCAAAGTCATAAAAGTCTCTGCCAATATCCTTGTGACAAACACTTTGGACCAAGTGTCAGGTGGAGTTCTCATCCAAATACTGAGTTACAACAACCTTTTTATTTACCAAGAACTATCCAATCAAACTTTATCACGCCATCCTTATGATCACATCATGAATCATTCCTGCCACTAAATATGAATGCATACATGAGGGACAGGTCATATAAGTTCCATCCATTCATTGTGAGATTATTGCGCACTGAATCACAACTATTTATACTTCGACCAATGTGCCGAATCCAATGAAGCCAATACAAAAATCAATTCCACCATTAATCACTAAAAGTCATTATGCCCACATAATGCTGTCATCAAGGAAAATCATCAGATATCAAGTCAAATCATTAGTCATCAAGTCAAAACCCTAATTTTTTAACATTGCGAATTTAATCAATCCATAAGCCAAAACATATCTATGAACCATCAAACATACAACTCATATATACCAATCAATAAAATCTTTTCAAATCCTTGCAACTGTTATCAAATACTGTCAGATAATAGCTTCAATTGTTTTATTGATATGCATATTCTGGTCACCTGCATACACACGTTTAGTCAACACATTCACATTCTCTATAGTAAGTCAAACATTCAAACTTTCCTGCTCATAGAACTTTTTTTTGTTTTCTCCATGTCTGTAGGACTATCATACTCGCATTCTTGATTTTATGCATAAAGCTTCAATTTTTGAGACCTGCAGGAATAACCACACCCATATGATTTCTTCCGTGGAGTTGTGAGGCTGATAAACACACTGATAAGCTCGCTTCTGTGTGATTATGGATTAGACTAAGGGAAACCCTCTCTTCTCATACCAAAACTTTCTATAAACCAACACTATCAAATATTTGTTTATTCATTTCCAAAAATCATACTTCAACAATAAATATTTTTCTACGCATTTAATGCAAATGAGAATAGGTGTAGGGATCTTATGAAGAGTTTTTCCCTCTTAATGAGTATCCACTTCAGCCATTATTATTCAATTCATCAACCTGTTTATAATACTGTCATGCATCAACATAACTGTTACATCATAAAATCAAACTATATTAGGTTCTAACTCATATATTCATCATGGTCATAACATGTCAGTATCAGTTACTTCATCATCTCTTATGAACATGACATCGAATTTTCATCAAGGTTTAGAGTCATATGATTTGCGAAGCTGACATGTGTATCATAATACTTCAAATATTATAATCACTACATAACTTCTTTATCATTAATCATCAAGTCATGGCATCCAATTTTTCCATATGGCATAATTACTAAGCTAACCAATGTCAACACGAAGATCTTAAATATAAATCTTATTGTTACATTTCTGTCATAATGGTTATCATAATCATTAATAATTGAATCAAATGACCATATATATATACAAATTATCTAGCCTTCTTATGAAATCCATCATGTCTAATATGTGAGATGCTTTGCCAAATATTAAGTATATCAATATATAAAAAAGTCAATGTTTCTAAGTAGCTTTACCATGACTTAAATAGAATGTAAGATACTTTTCCAATACCGAGTGCATCATCTCATCATAAGTATCATGAATCAAAATTAATTTAATATGCATGCATGAGCCATTTGTGAAGGTGATATTATTATCATACCTTAGAGATTTCCTTGTCATCCTATATTACAACTGAAACATAACTTTGAAACAACACACCATACATACCTTGTAGTATTTATATACCTATGCATATTTTAATTTGACTTTGGAAATGGGAGCAATTTTTCAACTTCCATGTTGATCTATGCCTTAGCCATATTTTCCTGCATCTCAGATGATCCTCAAGAAGGATCCACTTATCACATCTCATCAGGAGGTGTAATATTCATTTTTAGGAATAGCTAGCAATCCATGGCTGGAAAATTCTTTTTATAGAAATGGAGGCAGCAAGATTTGATACCAAGACTTGGATCCCCTTAGACCAATGTGTCTAAGACCAAAATCCAAGGATTGGGATCAAGGAAATCCTTCTAGGGTGGTGAGACAAGCTTTCCACACCTAATTCCCTTCAGAAATTTCCCAAGGAATGCGGCTGCAACAGTGTATGAACATATAAGGAATCCTCAGCGTTATTTTAATGAGCCATGGCACATGAAGATGAAAATAGCTGAACAATGTATAATATAGCAGCAACATAATACAATGCTTTGAGGAATCACTCACTCAAGCTAGGCAATGAGAGCCTCAATAAGACATGTACACCAAATGAGATAAAACACTGCTATATAAATTTTCCCTAGCTATGGAAGCGATGTCTATAGGAGACACTGCAACATATAACATGAAAATATAATGATATATCAATGATAGCTCAAGAAATGAGGGGGAGCAAGCTCTAAACCCCTGAAAACACTAATACAACAACCCTTAGAAGGATTGGCTACAATACATGTACAAAATGGGAAAATACAATAATGCCGGAGTTGCTGGGCAGTAGCAACTCAAAAACTGGAAATAGATGGAGAAGGATGAAATTACTGCAACAAATGAGGAACCCTCCTCCAATGGAAATCTGAAGTGAAAGGCTAATCCCTTCACCTAAGATCTCACCCTCCAACTATCTGCTAATCCCTCACAACAAATGCTCTCCAAGAATAACACTGTCTAAGAGAGGGACTGCGTTGCATATGATGGAAAGTGGTTGGCCTGGTGCCAAATATGGTGGAATAAGCTCATGAACCTCCTTTGCTGATCTCCCAAAGGGATGGAAACTCCCTCCTCTGAAAAACTAGCCAAGGATGGTGTTGTAGAAAACCTCCCCAGCAACACCCAGCAACACTGCACAATCTCCAGCTGAAACTGCGCTAATGAAGAGAGATGATGCTTGAAATAAATGTATAAATATGGGGAATGGAGTGCAATCCTCCAAGAGCTACTCAAGAAGGATAGGAAATCCTAAACAAGAATTTCCCGGCAAATCTTGCTAAGTAGCAAGTCCAAAGGACCAAAGATGAATAATACTCAAGATGATTTCCAAAGGCTACCTCGCTCTCCTTTTAAACAATGTGAGATCCCTCTCAATGGACCCCACTCATTAGGGTTTCATTCCTCTATAATATTCCCTCCTTATCCCACTGCGCTGTCCCACAATGTGCTCTCCACCTCATGCCACTGCGCTATTTGACTTGGTCAAACTTGACCTAGTCATCTTGCAAAAGCCCCCTTTTACACATGGAGGTGTGAAATCTAGCTCCATAAGTGATACTCCTTCAAACCAAGAGTATTTTTATTACCTATTCATGAAATGAATGGGTCTCCTACCCATTTTATTTATCTCCTATGTGAAAATGGAAAAAATTAATGTTCCATAAAAATTGAGAACATTACAGTCCTCCCCTCTCAAAGATTGCTTGTCCTCAAGCAAGTGCAAGGATAGACTGATACATTTTCCCTTACTCTCCCTGTAGCATCCATGCATTATAAACTCCTCTTAGAAAAGGATGCCATATCATCAATCAAATTTCCAAGCTGTCCCTCCAACATATGCAATCCAACTTTTGGTGAATAACCCCAAATAGCTGTCATGTAGAAACAAAGATCCATGAAGGAAACAATGGGCTGTCTAAGGGTCTCCTTGAGGCATGAGATCTGATATTCAATGGGACTCATCATCCCCATATTGATCTCCCATCCCCAAGCAAGCACGCATACAACATGAACTGCCTCCCAACATGGCAACTCATAGAAATATCCCTCCACCTTGAGCTCCGGAAATGAAGGTGGGTTGCAAATTTGAATATGGAAAGCCTCATAGCTTGCCCCATGCTATCCTCCTATCCAATTATGATAATTTTAGAGTGTGTGATGATCATGGGCTGTAAAAGCATTGCCCTCAAGTGGAAAAATGAAGAGAAATCCTCCAAGGATTTCTCCTCCATCAATGATAAGCCAGCTGTCCCAAGACATTTCATCCATGATGAGTAGGACATGATCATCATAGAATACCCCAATGACATTTTTTTTGTAGGTTATACCATGTGCATCAAGGTACAAACAATGTCTCATAGGGTTACAACACAATCTCATCCACTGCAGCTGCAGAAAATAACATGGCAAGCATTGTACATAAAGTATCACCTCTACTACTGAATAGTAAATAGATGAGTGAATCAACAATAAAAAATAAAATACATGCCAATATACATACAATGGATGGACATCATCATTAGACTCATGGTCCACCTCCAAAGAAAGCAAATAAGTGGCTGTGGTGACCATGTCTCTCCTCATGTTCCCATTAGAACATGCCATACAAAAACTGTGGGAATCATCTTCCCTCAAGGACACACTAAATTAATGTGTCAATATTCTGATCATGCTTCCAATAGTATGGAGAATATCAGCAAATGGAAACATGCTCATCATCAAAATAGAGGAAGTACTGATGGTTTCATATGGTGTCGGAAAGTACCAACAGTCTCCCAAGAGTGCATAACGCAGTTTTGCAAACTGCTACTCAAGAAATTTACAAGGATAAATGTTTTGAAATATAATGATAATCATATGAATTAGCTGAAAATGTGTAGAATTGAAAAACATTTGCCGAAGGCCATGTGAAATATGGCTGCCTCCATCATATGGTTTGGCCCACTTTTTCTCCTGGAGCAACATGAAAAATCTGCCCCTTTGAGGAGCCATGCACTGCAACATAATGATAAGAGTATGTAAACCAGAAAATGTAAACAAAATGCTCTTACCATAGGCTGGAAGTAAGATGATAGATGGATCCATGTATATGATCCTGCTCCCAAGTGTCAGCGCTGTGAGCTCATGCAAAAAGGCTCTTGCCCATGCCAATCTTTGTTCCTTGACATGCTCCTTGTCAAGAACACCTCTGGTGATGCTGTTGCAAATGTGAAGCTTTTCCCAAGATGGAAATTCCTCCTGATAAATCCAAGCTAAGGAGTAATCCCTCTGCACTATGAGAGTGCCCTCTTCTACTCCTGCAATACCATACATCATATGAGAGCAAATCTTCTTGTGCTCTCTCCAAGATAGTTCAAGCAACCCAAGTGCTTGTTGCCTCCTCATGCTCACATCATGTAACTCGGGTGATGAAGGTGTCATGACTGATATATATGCAATATCAGCTCCATGTATCCCTACTCTCTGCTGCTCAATGATGCAAACATCCTTCCACCTCTCCTCTACTCCCATCGTCTTGGAACAAGGGTATACCAAGTGATGGCCAAACTCCTTCAAAAGGAGCCAACGCAACCAAGCCTCTTGCTGCACGGTATCATATATTTGCAAGTGGAAAATCAGCCCCTTGCTCCTCATCCACACCCACTCAGCTTCTTGTGGATGTCTTCTCCTTCTTCCTCCTTTGGTACTCCTCCTATGAGGGCTACCATTCTCCCAAGCCATATCTTCCCCCTTGCATTTCATGGAAGGCTGAAATGCAACTCCTTGGATACCTTCTAGAGAAGATCTCTCATCCATGACTATGTTGGATCCATGATGACCCAAATGTGATGGAGGTAATATCTCCTCTCCATCCATGTTTAACAGCGCTACTGATACCTCCAATGATGTAGCACCTATTTCATCCTCCGGTTTAAATTTTGATTCATTGTTTTTCATGGGGGTGTCATGATTCACTCCATCCTCCAAAAGTTCACACTCCAACCTCAAGGGCTGAATGCAACTCAACCAAAATGTATGAGGATGAGGGTTCATCTCCTATTGGAACCCATTTCACAATGCA
Source organism: Pinus albicaulis (assembly GCA_034641835.2). Classification (NCBI taxonomy): domain Eukaryota; kingdom Viridiplantae; phylum Streptophyta; class Pinopsida; order Pinales; family Pinaceae; genus Pinus; species Pinus albicaulis. Next base: position 688,185,368 of record CM076575.1, read on the forward strand.
GTGAAATCATGGTGCTCTAAAATAACACAATGTGTAGATTCTTGGACCCTTAAAGATGAATTTCCACAATATTTTAAATGATTTGCTGAAATGAAAAGTGGAACTTCACTCATACCTTGGTGGAACTCGGGGTTTCCTTCTTGTATGTCTGCATTAGTTGTCTCCTCCATTGCAATGGCTGCCTCATCCATAGATGTAGAAGGCTGTCCTTCCAAAGCTGTGACAACGTTGGTGCAATTATACTCCATGGTGGAATGGCTTTCTCCTCCTTTGTCCTCTCTCCATCAAAGGTTTGGATCAACCTTTGAGAAAATTATGCAAAAGAGCTCACCCTTGAATGGACCAAGGGTTTGTACCACCAAATAGAGGCTTCATCCTCCATGTGTAGCGCTACAACCTCCACTACTTCTTTCTCTGCCACTGGATGTAGCAAGAAAAATGCCTCTAGCTTTTTCACCCAAGCTCTATCTAAAGTGTTCCCATTAAATGTAGACAATAGAAACCTATTGCCTTTTATTTCTCTTTTTCCATAGGGAATTCTCTCCTCCTTTTGGTGAATAAATTGCGGGAATGTTGTAGCTCCCCTGAATGCTGCAGAATGGGATTTATACTCATCCAGGTATTGATTTAGAACTTGATGATCCAAGCATCTCTCATGCTTGCTTTCTTTTTTAGAATAGGAAGTGCATGGACCTTCCTCTTCTTCTCTTTGCTTCTCCCCCTTGGGGAGGCTCTTCTTTTTCCTAAAAATAGATGAGATCAAGCTCATCTTCTGCATCATCTTCTTCTTCTTCTTTCTTGGGCTTGTAGGCCACAACCTGAGCCAAGAAAGATGATCTGATACCACTGTAATATTCCTTTTTAGGAATAGCTAGCAATCCATGGATGGAAAATTCTTTTTCCAGAAATGGAGGCAGCAGCATTTGATACCAAGACCTGGATCTCGTTAGACCATCGTGTCTAAGACCAAAATCCAAGGATTGGGATCAAGGAAATCCTTCTAGGGTGGTGAGACAAGCTTCCCACACCTAATTCCCTTTAGAAATTTCCCAAGGAATGGGGTTGCAATAGTGTATGAACATATAAGGAATCCTCAACGTTATTTTAATGAGCCATGGCACATGAAGATGCAAATAACTGAACAATGTATAATATAGCAGCAACATAATACAATGCTTTCAGGAATCACTCACTCAAGCTAGGCAATGAGAGCCTCAATAAAACATGTAAAACAAATGAGATAAAACACTTCTATATAAATTTTCCCTAGCTATGGTAGCACTGTCTATAGGAGACACTGCAACATATAACATGACAATATGGTGATATATCAATGATAGCTCAAGAAATGAGGGGGAGCAAGCTCTCAACCCCTGAAAACACTAATACAACAATCCTTAAAAGGATTGGCTACAATACATGTACAAAATGGGAAAATACAATAATGTTGGAGTTGCTGGGCAGCAGCAAATCAAAAACTGGAAATAGATGGAGAAGGCTGAAATGGCTGCAACAAATGAGGAAGCCTCCTCCAGTGGAAATATGAAGTGAAAGGCTGATCCCTTCACCTAAGATCTCACCCTCCAACTATCTGCTAATCCCTCACAACAAATGCTCTCCAAGAATAACACTGTCTAAGAGAGGGACTACGCTGCATATGATGGCAAGTGGTTGGCCTGGTGCAAAATATGGTGGAATAAGCTCATGAACCTCCTTTGCTGATCTCCAAAAGGGATGGAAACTCCCTCCTCTGAAAAACTAGCCAAGGATGGTGTTGTAGAAAACCTCCCCAGCAACACCCAGCAACACTGTACAATCTCCAGCTGAAACTGCGCTGATGAAGAGAGATGATGCTTGACCTCAATGTCTGAATATGGGGAATGGAGTGCAATCCTCCAAGAGATACTCAAGAAGGAGAAGAAATCCTAAACATGAATTTCCTCACAAATCTTGCTAAGAAGGAAGAAGTTGTAGCAAGTCTGAAGGACCAAAGATGAATAATACTCAAGATGATTTCCAAAGGCTACCTTGCTCTCCTTTTAAACAATGTGAGCTCCCTCTCAATGGACCCCACTCATTAGGGTTTCCTTCCTCTAGAAGCTTCCCTCTTTATCCTACTGCGCTGGCCCACAATGTGCTCTCCACCTCATGCCACTGCGCTGTTTGACTTGGTCAAACTTGACCTAGTCATTTTGCAAAAGCTCCCTTTCACACATGGAGGTGTGAAATCTAGCTCCATAAGTGATCCTACTTCATACCAAGAGGATTTTTATTACCTATTCATGAAATGAATGGGTCTCCTACCCATTTTTTTTATCTCCTATGTGAAAATGGAAAAAATTAATGTTCCATAAAAATTGGGAACATTACAGGAGGTTAGAAATATCCAAATACTCACATACATATGCAGGAAGTGTAATAAATAATCAGATCAATAAGTCTAAACAAAATTAAAAGGAGCACCATAAATAAAAAACTACTTATCTTCAATGAGAAGTGATCATCTCCCTCTTGGACCAGCCTTCAAGAGCCATCACTGTCCAATGTCCATATAACATTGTTGCCTTCAATATATTCATCAACTTCATCAATAACCAAGGTATAATTGAGAATATCCCATGTAGTGATACATCATATATATCACAAGTGCTTGAACATTTCCACATTGATCATGCTAGGGTTTCTATACTGCATACCTAAAATATTTTCCATAAAACATGGTTTCTCCCAAACCATAATCCCATAACATGCATCAAACCCTAATAACCAAATTTCCTAGGGCTTCCTTCAAACCCTAGTCTTCTTTTAGGTCTCCTCCATCTTCTATCACTTTCATCAAATTTGTCTTCATAGGGTGATTCCAATGACTTTTATTCAATCCAATTCTGAAACCTTGTTAATTTTCCTCAGGAATATATTTTTCTTTGATTTGATAATTGCATTTCATTATTTCCATATTAAATTCACCCCACTGTAGAAATTTTAATACAAACTATGTATTTCCTGGATTCTCCTGATCTAAAAATTATATGCCACTGTTAAATACATAATCGCTTCTACAAAAATCTTGCGGAAATTTAAAACACGATCACCAATTGCAAACACATGAAGAAAGATCAATCACACATAACACAAATGTTTTTACCGAGAAAGAATAAAGCTAAAAGCCCCACTATCATATCTTATGTATATATCATGGATCATGAAACAATATCATACAAAAATCTAATCCAAGAGCTCTCAGTACAATATACAATCGTCTCACACTGTCATACAAAAATTGGCAAATACATGCGCCAATTTACTGCCTCTTGACAACCTGCCTCCACTACGCAATCCTTGCTGATCACAATCCCTGAATGAATGAGATCTTGCCTTGCCTTGACTGCACAATTCTCATTGGAATCTCCAATGTGTGTGTGGTTGCATCAATGCACCCACTAATGTCACAACTGATAGTCAATCTGTCCCTTTCACCTATCTCTCAATTGGGTCTCCACTGGATCTGACATGCATGTAGTTAACAATAGTAAATATTAAGTTTCATGTGAGATCACTCCATGTGAATTAATTTAATATTTAATTCACTGATCTCTCACTAGTGTATCTTTAGGTACAACTAGTTACAACTAGCACAACTGAGTTTAACTCACTTAACTGAGTTAAACTACTTTACAACTCACATAACTACACATCCAAATCTGTTACAACTTCGAATCGCTCAGTTACAACTAAGTCCACTTTCATGTACCACCAACTAACCTTAGAACTTGAAATTCCTTCAACTAAATAGTTTTCCACTTGTGTTAATTGAAATCACATGCTTTAAGAGAATAGATTAATATTTATTGTCCAATTATTATTAAGAGATAATAATAATCGACATGCATTCTATATTTAGACATGCGATCTATAAATATACTTTGCACATGCATCTAAAAATAGAACCTCATCTATAATAGAATTTTCTCAACATTCTAAAAATAGACTCCCGCTATAAATAGAATTTTCTCACCATTCTAAAAATAGACATACACCTAAAAATAACATGTGGGCCCCACCTAGTGTGGGTGCTTAATTTTCACTAGGATCATCATCTTGTTGAATCTCAACACTCCCTCTCAACAAGAAAGGGATTATCCTTCACCTCTGTCCTGTCTCTATGGTATTCAAATTTTCTCTTGGTGAGCGCCTTCGTCAAAATATCTGCATCGTGATCTTTCGTAGGAATGTACTAAAGCAACATGATCTTCTGTTGCACACAATCTCTGATATGATGATACCAGATATCTATATGCTTAGATCTATCATGAAACACAATATTAATCGAGAGTTTAATGCAACTATGATTATCAAAATGAATCAATGTGGGATCTAAATGAGAACCAAACAAAACAACCAAGATATTTCTCATCCAGATAGCCTCACATGCAGCTTGAATTACTGCCATGTATTCTGCCTCTGCTGAACTGAGTGCCACGGATCTCTGTTTCCTGATGTACCAAGAAAAATTTGTAGATCCGATACTGAATACCCCTCCTAATGTGCTCTTTCCGTCCGTTGTGCCGCCCGCCCAATCTGCATCCGTGAAGCCATGCAACTTCACCTCATCTGTCTTTCTGTACCATAAGCCATACTCAGATGTGCCCCTGAGGTATCTCAGGACATGCTTTCCTGCCTTCCAAAAGATCTTGGTAGGCTTAACCATCGCTTGAATAAGCTATTTCACTGCATAGCATATGTCTGGTCTTGTATTTACTAAATACATTAGCGAACCCACTATCTGTCGATAGACAGTAGCATCCACTACCTCTCCAAATGTAGCATCCTCTTTCCTCCAGTTTCCTGGAAGAGGAGTATCCATGGGTTTGTAGCCCTCCATGTGAAACTTATCTAGTATCTCCCTTGCATACTTGTCTTGAGACATAAAAATTTCACCTTCTTGCTTCCATATTTCCTATCTAAGGAAATAATGAAGGAGCCCATTGTTAACACTAGAAATCGTACAACAGAAGATGAAATTAATTAATGTCAAGCCAAATGATTTACAGGGCAGGAAGACATTATGGAATCAATAAAGTATTTAAAATATCTAATATTTTGAAAAAATCAGATTTGAACTAGTCTTAAATGCTAAATTACGTGCTTAATCCTTCGAGAAGAGCGCCTTTTGCGCGCCTTTTTGCCCGATAAGCGCGCATTCCTGAAAGTGGAAAAATGTCGCTTTCCCGGACCACACAAAGCAAAGGACAATTACTCCTTATATGAAGCCGCCTAAGGACAACCACTAGTGCCTCCTTAGACACTATGTGAGCACACAAAGGAATATTTGGAGCACACAATGGAATCATACCTCTCCCTTGGGTCACCATCCACCATGTACCAAGGGAGGGAAGGAGGATTTGAAATCACCTATATAAAGCCACCAAGAGATGAAGAAAGTGTGATCACATTGTTATGCTGGACAACATTGCCCAAGCAATACCAACAGTGTGTGACTCGGAGCTGGAGATAGAGGGGACTCGATTGTTGGCCACCCAATAATCCTAGTCCATCACAATAGAGAGAGAGGGAGACTGCATCAGAGGCAGAGCTTGGAAAAACAACATCCTTGCATCGGGACCTAGAACCATTGTCTAGGGGCCCTTTGGCAAGTGGGTAAAATTTATTCTCCATATCAAACGTTTAATAAGAAGAGGCCTTGAGCCATCGTTTGCATTATTATCATTTTGACTCTCTTCAATAGCTTCTTTATATTTGTGTTTTAGTTTTAAGTTTACTTCGAGCATACATTCACATATTTTTTCCTCTATATTATATGATTTTGAGCTCCACCACTTTATGCCTATTACCAATAGTTTATATGGGTAGACCACACCCCTTAAACTGGTGTGATTTCGTATACCCGTGCGTCAAATCCACCACAACAGGATTTGCGACTTCGATAACGTTTTACAAGTTTATGTGGTTGTGCCATCTCTTGCAGGAGACCTTTGTCTATGCTGGAGAGTGGAGTTGATAGTCCTCTGATCCATCTTTTAGTCCCTAGATTGACTTGGAGTGACAGACTGAAGAAGGCATCTCCTAATCTTTTTACTTGCAGGATTTTTGCGCGCATTTGTTTCTCACAGACGCGCATTGCGTGCGTTCAGGACTGACCCGTGTGCAGGAAATCGCACCTGTCAGAGCCTTTTCCGTGAAAATTACAGAATGATATTTTTCTCCCTATATTCTGCATTTTTCTTCTTGTAAGTGTGATTGGAAGCCCCTAATGTATCTGCCAACACTTGTGTTGATACCCCACAACTTCTGAGAACTTACTTTTAGCTGCCTTCTGTAGGCTTAGAGTTAGTTTTCCTTTAAGTTGGTTTTTTGAAAAAATATTCACATAGTTCAAGTAGGTGGTAAATTAACCATTGCATTTCGAACAATTTATGTTTTTCAAATTCTGGTATTCACACTTAGATAAACTAGTCCGAGAAAGTGGCCCAAGACCACACATGCATAACTAGTTTCATTTTCTAGTGTAGAAATTGTTTAGTTTAGTTCAATTTTTGCATTAGGAATTGCGGGAGTAGGATTGAATTGTAAATTAGAGCAAGTAATATCTACTACCTTTGCACCCTTCGATGATCCTAGGTAAGCATATTAACGATCTATATTTACAATTCGCCATCTCCCTTTAGTTAGTCACATATATTAACTAGGAAAATTTGAAAGCGGCCCTTTATCCGCAAATGTTTTCCATTTGAGCGAGGAACAACATAACATAGTTTAATTAGGGGAATTTTGTAAAGGATCACCGATATCCATATTTTAAAACTATGATATTGTTCACCATATGCTCGCAGAAACTCACCCACTAAGCAAAGAAATACACCTAAAACTAACTTAGCCAAACTCACTAAATTCTCCCCACAGGGGCCACAAAAGAATTTATAGTTTAAGTTAGGATCAAGGTGGTAGGCATCCAATAAGCCGCCTTGATCATACTTCATATTGAAACATATAATTTGAGTATTTGGGGAGCTTCAAATCCACCTATCAGCCCACGGCAAAGAAAACGCGAGTGCGACAGAGACCCGATTCAAAGGGGGTTAAGCTTAGGCGCAGTGCGTGCGGTATCAGTTGGGGCTACTTGATCCGGCTGATACTCGGTACTGTTAGTTGACTACCAAGAAGCCCAAGACTCAAATGCTCAGGGGGGATGGTGGTTCTTAGTGGCCAAAAACTAGGGCATCCTTTACCCTATAGGTGATGGTGCAGGCAAGCGCCAGACCCTCTACCCTTACCTTGGTGGATTCTCTTCGGCTGACTGGGGGCATCGCCAGCTCTTACGGGACATTGTGCTTGCACTCGCAAGAAATTTCTCAAGGCCCAGTTACTTTTGAGTGTGTGAGGACGCGGTCTTATAGTATTTTGAGTATCATGTGCAAAAAAAAAAAACCATCTTTTTTGCCTGATTGATTGTTGAAAATGCGGCAAGATGATGGAGCTTAGTGAAATGAAGTCGCCTTCACTAGGTGGGCCCACAGGCAAATTCTGGCCCAAAGTCTATTTTTAGACTATGTCTATTTTTAGACATATGGAGCATGGTCCAGGGTTGCAGTATGTTATTCTTGGAGTATTGGTCATGTTGGTAAAAATAGATGGACCTCTATTTTTTTACCTATAGGTCGATAGGTCGAAGTCTATTTTTAGACTGCCTATCCTAAAAATAGGGAAGTCAAATATTATTTACCCTTAATAATATTTGGACTATAAACTTCAGTTTACTCTCTTGGAGCACTTCAGTTCGAGCCTTGGAAGTGGCTCATGCATCTGACAGAGGAATTACGCTATTCCTAGGGTTTTGGTGAGCTCATGCATGGTTGACTTTAGTTAGGACTTCAGTGGCAGAAGTTTGGTGGAGTTAATGAGACAGATGGTGGAGTTGTGTTCGGTTTAACTTAGTTGAACTAGTTGAGATTAGTTTAACTAGCTAATCAACTAGTAATGGGTGGAGTGAATTAAATATTATTTAATTCATTAATTAGTAACTCATTATTCAACTCAAGAACACATCAGTTCACTACAGTGCATGGACAGTTCAGTGGAGACCATTGAAAGAGGTAGATGAAAGGGTGGAGTTAGCTATCAGTGGCGACATCAGTTGTGCATGAGATTTGCACCACACTTGGAGGAATTTCCCATGATGATTGTGTTGTCAAGCCAAGGAGATTCGAACCTTGGATCTCTATATAGACAGGCCATGATTGCGCAATAGAGGCAAGGCAATTAGTGGTGAGTTTTGAACCAGTAACCTGTTCAAAACCAAGCTAGTTTATGTGTAACTTTATGAGAAAGTACTGAGTACTTGTGAGGAGTATTGTACTGAGTTTGTTACATGATTTCTCCATTATAATATACACAATAGCTGCGGGGTTTTCAGCTATAAGCTTTCTCCATACATACTGTGTTAATGTGTATGATGAATTGATGTGCTATCGCTTGTTTTATTTCCGCATGTGTGATGATATGAGTGGAAGAGATTATGTGTTGCATATGAATTCAAATTGATATGTGATCAGGATAGTCTCGGTGGATAATTAATCATTATTCAACAGATTTCTACATGGTATCGGAGCTATTGAAGCAGAGATTGATCATCACAGTGATTACAAACTTATTTCGGTAGACAGAGTCTGCATGCGGGCCAGGTAGCCTCTGGATCCATCCTTTCCTTTGAAAGGTGATATATCCAGTAAATGCCCCTTGCAGTCGATCTCTGTGCTATAAATAATTTGTTCTCACAGATCTAGAGCGGTTGAGCTTTGAGGTGGAATTCGAATTTTGCAGCAGTTTTGTTTTCTTGGTGCCGGAGTTGAAAATGTCCTTCAACGGTTTGCGACTCGAATATGCTCTTGAAGGCAGTTCGAATTATGTTGCATGGAAGGATCGCATGGAGGCAGTATTAGAAGATAATGGTCTGAAGGAGTTCGTAGATACGGATGTCCAAAAGCTCACTGATCCTGCTGAAGTCGAAGCCTGGCAAAAGAAGATGGAAAAATGTTGAAGGATCCTGTTGGAGGGCGTCAAGGATCATATTGTATCCAGCCTGCATGGAAAGGCTTATCCATATTTGATGTGGAAAGATTTGACGGATCTATTCCAGAGTAAGAGCGACCAAAGGAAGCTGGCACTCAAAGATAAGCTCAGGAACATCAAGATGGAGAAAGGCGACAGTATCGCCAAATACCTCACGAAGTTCACTCAATGCAGAGATGAGCTGGGAAGTGTGGGGGTGACTGTCGAAGACGAGGACATGGTCGAACTGGCTCTCCTTGGTCTTCCGAAGGCTTGGCACTCATATCAAGATAGTGTCAATGGTCGGGAGAAGCTGCCAGGATGGGAGCGCCTTTGGGCGGATCTCATGCAGGAAGAGATAAGGAGGACTACTCGAGATGGATCTTCATCAAAGGGAGCTGATGAAGAAAACTGCGCTTTGGTGTCCAAAGCAAAGAAGGGGAAGGGTAAGAAAACCTCTCATTCTGGTGCAAAGGGCAAGAAGCAGGATATGGCGAAAGTGAAGTGTTTTCACTGCCATGATCACGAACATTATGCTACCAATTGTCCAAAGAAGAAGAAAAACAAGCAAGCGGGAAGATCTGCAGATGGAGAGGCTTTGGCTTCACAGTTCGAGCTTGACTTTTCACTGATCGCATGCCTGGTTTCAAGTGTGATGGGATCGGTGTGGTTCTTGGACAGCGGTGCGTCATTTCATATGACGGGAGATCGGGATTTGTTCTCGGATCTGGAGGACAAAGATTTGGGTGTGCACATCGAGATGGGCGATGATGGTAGATACAGTGCGACTGGTATCGGTACCATATCCTTTCAGAGGGAGTCTGGTAAACCCTTTGTATTGAAGGATGTCATGCATGTACCTGGATTGAAGAAGAACTTGATCTCTGTGGCGATGTTGGAGAATAAGGGGTATGATGTGGTCTTCAGCGAAGGAAAAGCCTTCCTGCGCAGTAAGACTACTGGAGAGACCCGGAAGATAGGGGTTCGAACCAAGAACCTTTATCAGTTGCAGGTAGATGGCTGCGCAGCTATGGCATGAAAGGCGGGAGAAGTGGTGAGCCGGGATGATGAGGGCGAACTGTGGCACAGGAGATTGGGCCACCTTCACCATGGAGCTTTGAAGATCCTGTAGCAGATTTCTACTGGGCTTCCTAAGGGCACTCTTGCGCAGTCAGATCAGTGCAAGGGGTGTACTTTAGGGAAGTATGTGAAAGCCACCTTTCACGAGAAGGATAGTCGCGCCACGACGATCCTTGAGAGAGTTCACACGGACGTGTGTGGTCCTTTCTCAGTTGCTTCGACATCAAAGCACAAGTATTATGTGATATTTGTTGATGATTTCTCTTGAAAGTGCTGGATCTTCTTCATGCAGAAGAAGAGCGATACATTCGCGAAGTTCTGTGAGTTTAAAGCACTGGTCGAGAAGGAGTCGGGGAAGAAGGTGATTGCTCTAAGGAGTGATAACGGTGATGAATTCATCTCAGCTGAATTCAAGGAGTTCTGCAGCGCAGAAGGGATTCGGAGAGAGCTCATCGCACCCCATAACCCACAGCAGAACGGGGTGGCTGAGCGGAAGAACAGAACGATCGTGGGTGCTGCACGGGCGATGTTGCATGATCAGGGCCTACCTCTTCACTTGTGGGCTGAGGCATGCAATACAGCAGTGTATGTGCAGAACCGTTGTCCTCACAAGGTTCTTGGCATGAGTACACCGGAGGAGGCTTATTCTTGCAAGAGGCCTGATATTTCCCATTTGTGGATTTTTGGTTCTCCTGTCTACATGCATGTGACGAAGGATGCAAGAAGGAAGCTGGATCCAACTGCTGAGGTTGGAATATTTGTGGGGTACACTGATACACCTCATAACTATCGAGTGTATGTGCCAGACAGTCGTAAGACTGTTGTGCGACGGGATATAAAATTTCAGGAGGAGAAAGCCATGCAGTGTTCGCTTGAGAAGGAGCTACACTTGCATGCAGATGAGGAGCTGTTAGTTCCTAAGGAGGAGCTTCCGGATGTGGATCAGCCACAAGAGGAAGTTCAGGAGGTGGAATAAACCACCCATGCAGCGCCAACCATCAGAGGGCGCATGCGCACTACAGAAGCTGAGCGACTGGCTCGAGATGCAGAGAAGGTTGTAGGACCACCTACAACACAGCGCAGACAGAGGCAGTCACCGGATCGGTACACTGGATACATGGCTCTTGTGAGTCAATGTGTTGTGACGGAGCCATCCTCTTTTGGGGAAGCTGTGGAGGAACCCGCATGGGTTGATGCCATGATCGAAGAATATGATTCGATCATCAGGAACAGTGCATGGGAGATTGTCCCAAGACCGGTTGGGAAATCAGTTGTAGGTTCGCGATGGATCTACAAGGTGAAGCAGGCGGCTGACGGGGGTGTGGAGAAGTACAAGGCGAGATTTGTCGCCCGTGGCTTCTCACAGATCGAGGGGATTGACTATGAGGAGACTTTTGCACCTGTCGCAAGGTACTCTTCCATACGGACGATCCTTGCTCTCTCGGCGCAGATGGGGTGGCACATTCATCAGATGGATGTGAAGACTGCGTTCCTCAATGGAGTTATTGAGGAAGAGGTGTACATAGAGCAGCCTGAAGGTTTTGAGATCTTCAGCAATGAGTCGCATGTGTGCCGACTCAAGAGAGCACTGTACGGGCTGAAGCAAGCACCTCGTGCTTGGTACACTCGGATAGACAGCTACTTCACCGGGCTTGGATTCTCCAAGAGTGAGGCGGATCCTAACATGTACCAGATTGTGGTGGAGGGGAAGTTGTTGATCATCGTACT